>JARACY010004339.1:0-27458 GCA_029255725.1 Scrobipalpa atriplicella | reverse complement strand
TCGGCAAGGTAGGTACTTCAGATAAATCTATCTGACCTATTACTTAAACATTTAAGTAAACCTTATACGTTTTCTGTTAATGAGCTAACTTCGTCTGACAAAAATATCTCCTGAATTTCTTTAGACAAATCTGTTTCAAAGTATCATTTATTTCAGCAAATGAAATAGAAGAATACTTTTGCCTTTATTTCGACAAAGTTTTTCGTTTAGGATTCCAGACAGAATGACAGCGTGAGGATTACGGACTTAGCACAATTTTGTTTGTTGGTTCGTCGTTATGAACTTCCAGGGTGAAAAATCGTGATGAAAAGGAAACTTTGCTGAAGTTAACTATTTTTGTAAATCAATAAAGGAATCTACGAGTACTTGTTTTCGTAATAATGTTTTTTTTTTGCATCAAAAGTGTTATAAAAGAACGAAGATCGCCATTAAATGAGACATAAGTACTTTAAAAGAAAATAATTTTAATAATATTTCAGACTTAACATTTTGTGAGAGTGAAAATAATTCTAATAGTATTTTGAATTAGATTGCCAACACAAGTAAACTTTCCCGTATAGTATCTACATTGTCACAATAGTTTGATAAAATGTCCTACAAACATATCGACTAGCAGGAAAATTACTTTCCATTCAAGTTTAGGTACATTATTGGGAAATTCTAAGAAGTCAAAATGGCCAACTTCGATACCAAAAGGTTTGTTATTTGTGTACAGAAAAATATTTATAAAGGGTCTCAAACAATTTTCAAACTAAGTATTTTATAGAGCAACCAATGTAGGTATGCTTTTATGGTGTCACATTTTAACGAGATAAGTACAGCCGTTATCTAGTACAGACTTAAGCATGAATCTAGTCATCATCATCAGCTCATATACTCCTCATCGGCGGGCACAAGCCTACCCTGAATTTAGGGTGATAACGTAGGTATCTGAGTATGTACATATAACAGGGAAGCCACGTCCTTTGCGCGTCTGATTTTGCGGCAACTTTTGCGTCTGTTTTGGCGGTCTGGTTTCTGCGGCGGCGTCTAAATTGACAGGCCATGACAATATAGACCAAGAGCATGATGCCGATACACTTTCTAAAGTTTTGATAATATTAAATAAATGATACCATTTTGAATTAATGATGCCTGTATAGCAAAACAATACCTATTTATTGTTTGTAATCCAGTAGATTACCAATTTAACTTTTTGATGTACATAATTGGAACACATACAAAATGAAGGAGACATTATTTACGAACTATATACTTTTTTTTTTCGATTATATTTCGATTGGGTAGACGTTTGATAAGTTTTCATTAAGGTTTGCCACACTCCATGCATACGTTTCATCTGTTTTGATGGTCATCATTTATCGCTAGGTTGACTCCTGTACTAATAAGCCGCGACCAAATGCGCGAATTTATGTAAACATGTCACGTAATGTCAATATATGTCTAAATATATGCCATGTCAAAACCATGGACTTATTGCTAGTAACAGGACTGAGCACTAGGTATAAAAAATTGACATTCTAATACAGGTTCATAGGGTGTAGGTAACGCCCTATGAACTTGTATTAATAGTTGAATATGGTCTGCCAGAGCTATCATATAAAAAACGAGTCGAGTGAGATAGAACTCGTAAATACGTGATTTCTTTGTCCCTTTTGTAATCGTTCATTTCATAAGTAAAAACATAATTAAAAGCAACTATCATACATAAAAATAAATAAATGCAACTAGGGGAGACTGTTCCGTAACCGTATGGCTAAGGATCAGTAACAAATAAAACAAAATATTGTTTAGTCAAACATTTTTGATTATCAATCTTTCTACTATCTCTTTCTTAAACTTTACTCTTTTCTATTTTAGATAACGCCGACTCCCGCTATATATCGCCGCAAATGGAGCTTTTAAAATAAGCTTGAGCAACTTCAAATCAAAATTCGTTTATTTTGGACGTTGAAATGTCAATCACGAAAGCGGACTTGCATGCAATAACACTTAAGCCGTTAGCAGAATTTGAAATATACCAGAAAAATAAATTTTAATTACCTAATAACGATAATAAGTGCAGTGCATCATACGATATTACCCCAGTATACGGTTTTAAACAAACAAACAAACAAACATTGAATGTGCCAGCCGCATCTCTTCCTGGGTAGGTATATACTTTAAAAACCAGCTAAGGAATTCCGAGAGTTTCAGTATTATTTTTTAATTTAGGCGATAACTCAAGTTCAACATTGGTAGCAATTCATGGTTGCAAAATAGGTGTGCAAAGCGCGAAAGTCTTCAAATAAAATTTTTGTTACTGCTGTTTTGCTGACGTCTGATTGGTGGTCCACTGCTAGCAGAATTACGGTAATAAGTGCAGTGCACCATAGGATATTACCCCGGTATAACGGTTTTGGAACTTTGGAACGGTCTCCTTTATTCAAAAGGGACAGAGAGTTCACATCTAGCTATCTCGCACGGCACATTTTCTTGTTGCCGGAGCTCAGTCCTGTTAACATATTGTCCATGTCCGTGCCAGATAACTTTGCGGTTATGTATGGCGCTAGTGTCTTTAGAACATGACACTTTGGAGACTGGAAAAATTAGTTCCATTTTTCTTCACGCGCAAAGTTATTTGGCATGGACTCATGGTCAAAACATGTTAGGGCTGCCAGGTGAAAATATTTGCAATCTTATCACAGCGTAGTAGTTCTCCAACTGAAATTATATGACGGAAATTTTTAACTATTTATAACATAAAAACTTAAACATTTAAAAATAAGTGACCCACATACAAAAAGCTATACTATTATATACCTACTATTCACATTAAAAAGCTTGTAGCTGTAAAATTATTCTAATGTAATGTTTTTATCGCGGAACATTGACAGAAATTTCCGTCAATCAGGAGAACTACCCAGTTTTTTAAAAAAACAAGGAGGTTTTATTTTGAGTATCACGGTGCAAAAGTCGGATTAAAAATATATATATTTAATCATTTATTATTGCACACAAATAACATCCTAATAAAAGTAAACAAAGAACCTGATACAGACAATGGGCCCGATTCGTAACCATCACGACTTAACTAATCTCAACTAAAATTATTGCCATCCCATACTCTTCCCTCATGATAGAAAGTGACAGGTTTGGACTTATTAGTTAACCCACGAATTGCCACCATTGCTCTATAGAGAAAAATCTTACAACAGACGTTTTGAAGCAAACCATTCGCGGACTGGCAAACACGAAAAAGCCAATTGCCAAATTCGGGGTTTGGCAGGTATGTAAAACGACCAATCCGCGGAGTGGTACTGATGAAATGCCAGCCCGCGAAGTGAGCAGTTTTTGATTCAACCACACCGCGAAATGGCATAGAAGAAATGCCAGATACCGAACTAAATAAAAAAAACGCTGTCATGGGTCGTCGGGTCAACATGGATCGTGTCGGCGGAGATGAGTTGTCAGTGCGGGGAAGAGTTATCAGTGCGGTGCGGGGTGAGTTGTCAGTGCAGGGTGAGTTGTCAGTGTGGGATGAGTTGTCCTGGGCGGGGATGAGTTGTCAGAGCGCGATAAGTTGTCGGTGCGGGATAAATTGTCAGCGCATCATAAGTTGTCAGTGTGGGATGAGTTGTCAGTGCAGGGATGAGGTTGTCAGTGCGGGATGAATTGTCAGTGGGGGACGAGTTGTCAGTGTAGGATGAGTTGTTAGTGCGGGGATAAGTTGTCAGTGTCAGACAACTTATGATGCGCTGACAATTTATCCCGCACCGACAACTTATCGCGCTCTGACAACTCATCCCCGCCCAGACAACTCATCCCACACTGACAACTCACCCTGCACTGACAACTCACCCCGCACCGCACTGATAACTCTTCCCCGCACTGACAACTCATCTCCGCCGACACGATCCATGTTGACCCGACGACCCATGACAGCGTTTTTTTTATTTAGTTCGGTATCTGGCATTTCTTCTATGCCATTTCGCGGTGTGGTTGAATCAAAAACTGCTCACTTCGCGGGCTGGCATTTCATCAGTACCACTCCGCGGATTGGTCGTTTTACATACCTGCCAAACCCCGAATTTGGCAATTGGCTTTTTCGTGTTTGCCAGTCCGCGAATGGTTGCTTCAAAACGTCTGTTGTAAGATTTTTCTCTATAGAGCAATGGTGGCAATTCGTGGTTAACTAATAAGTCCAAACCTGGCACTTCTATCATGAGGGAAGAGTATGGGATGGCAATAATTTTAGTTGAGATTTAGTTTAAGTCGTGATGGTTACGAATCGGCCCATTGTCTGTATCAGGTTCTTTGTTTACTTTTATTAGGATGTTATTTGTGTGCAATAATAAATGATTAAATATATATATTTTTAATCCGACTTTTGCACCGTGATACTCAAAATAAAACCTCCTTGTTTTTTAAAAACTGGGTAGTTCTCCTGATTGACGGAAATTTCTGTCAATGTTCCGCGATAAAAACATTACATTAGAATAATTTTACAGCTACAAGCTTTTTAATGTGAATAGTAGGTATATAATAGTATAGCTTTTTGTATGTGGGTCACTTATTTTTAAATGTTTAAGTTTTTATGTTATAAATAGTTAAAAATTTCCGTCATATAATTTCAGTTGGAGAACTACTACGCTGTGATAAGATTGCAAAATATTTTCACCTGGCAGCCCTAACATGTTTTGACCATGAGTCCATGCCAAATAACTTTGCGCGTGAAGAAAAATGGAACTAATTTTTCCAGTCTCCAAAGTGTCATGTTCTAAAGACACTAGCGCCATACATAACCGCAAAGTTATCTGGCACGGACATGGACAATATGTTAACAGGACTGAGCTCCGGCAACAAGAAAATGTGCCGTGCGAGATAGCTAGATGTGAACTCTCTGTCCCTTTTGAATAAAGGAGACCGTTCCAAAAGTTCCAAAACCGTATACCGGGGTAATATCCTATGGTGCACTGCACTTATTACCGTAATTCTGCTAGCAGTGGACCACCAATCAGACGTCAGCAAAACAGCAGTAACAAAAAATTTTATTTGAAGACTTTCGCGCTTTGCACACATATTTTGCAACCATGAATTGCTACCAATGTTGAACTTGAGTTATCGCCTAAATTAAAAAATAATACTGAAACTCTCGAATTCCTTAGCTGGTTTTTAAAGTATATACCTACCCAGGAAGAGATGCGGCTGGCACATTCAATGTTTGTTTGTTTGTTTGTTTAAAACCGTATACTGGGGTAATATCGTATGATGCACTGCACTTATTATCGTTATTAGGTAATTAAAATTTATTTTTCTGGTATATTTCAAATTCTGCTAACGGTGTGTTATTGCATGCAAGTCCGCTTTCGTGATTGACATTCAAGTCCAAAAATAAACGAATTTTGATTTGAAGTTGCTCAAGCTTATTTAAAAGCTCATTTGCGGCGATATATAGCGGGAGTCGGCGTTATCTAAAATAGAAAAGAGTAAAGTTTAAGAAAGAGATAGTAGAAAGATTGATAATCAAAAATGTTGACTAAACAATATTTTGTTTTATTTGTTACTGATCCTTAGCCATACGGTTACGGAACAGTCTCCCCTAGTTGCATTTATTTATTTTTATGTATGATAGTTGCTTTTAATTATGTTTTTTACTTATGAAATGAACGATTACAAAGGGACAAAGAAATCACGTATTTACGAGTTCTATCTCACTCGACTCGTTTTTTATATGATAGCTCTGGCAGACCATATTCAATATTAAATACAAGTTCATAGGGCGTTACCTACACCCTATGAACCTGTATTAGAATGTCAATTTTTTATACCTAGTGCTCAGTCCTGTTACTAGCAATAAGTCCATGGTTTTGACATGGCATATATTAGACATATATTGACATTACGTGACATGTTTACATAAATTCGCGCATTTGGTCGCGGCTTCTTAGTACAGGAGTCAACCTAGCGATAAATGATGACCATCAAAACAGATGAAACGTATGCATGGAGTGTGGCAAACCTTAATGAAAACTTATCAAACGTCTACCAATCGAAATATAATCGAAATAAAAAAGTATATAGTTCGTAAATAATGTCTCCTTCATTTTGTATGTGTTCCAATTATGTACATCAAAAAGTTAAATTGGTAATCTACTGGATTACAAACAATAAATAGGTATTGTTTTGCTATACAGGCATCATTAATTCAAAATGGTATCATTTATTTAATATTATCAAAACTTTAGACAAGTGTATCGGCATCATGCTCTTGGTCTATATTGGTCATGGCCTGTCAATTTAGACGCCGCCGCAGAAACAGACGCCAAAACAGACGCAAAAGTTGCCGCAAAATCAGACGCGCAAAGACGTGGCTTCCCTGTTATATGTACATACTCAGATACCTACGTTATCACCCTAAATTCAGGGTAGGCTTGTGCCCGACGATGAGGACGTATATGAGCTGATGATGATGACTAGATTCATGCTTAAGTCTGTACTAGATAACGGCTGTACTTATCTCGTTAAAATGTGACACCATAAAAAGCATACCTACATTGGTTGCTCTATAAAATACTTAGTTTGAAAATTGTTTGAGACCTTTATAAATATTTTTCTGTACACAAATAACAAAACCTTTTGTATCGAAAGTTGGCCATTTGACTTCTTAGAATTTCCCAATAATGTACCTAAACTTGAATGGAAAGTAATTTTCCTGCTAGTCGAATATGTTTGTAGGACATTTTATCAAACTATGTGACAATGTAGATACTATACGGGAAAGTTTACTTGTGTTGGCAATCTAATTCAAAATACTTATTAGAATTATTTTCACTCTCACAAAATGTTAAGTCTGAAATATTATTAAATTATTTTCTTTTAAAGTACTTATGTCTCATTTAATGGCGATCTTCGTTCTTTTATAACACTTTTGATGCAAAAAAAAACATTATTACGAAAACAAGTACTCGTAGATTCTTTTATTGATTTACAAAAATAGTTAACTTCAGCAAAGTTTCCTTTTCATCACGATTTTTCACCTGGAAGTTCATAACGACGAACCAACAAACAAAATTGTGCTAAGTCCGTAATCCTCACGCTGTCATCTGTCTGGAATCCTAAACGAAAAACTTTGTCGAAATAAAGGCAAAAGTTTTTCTATTTCATTTGCTGAAATAAATGTAACTTTGAAACAGATTTGTCTAAAGAAATTCAGGAGATATTTTTGTCAGACGAAGTTAGCTCATTAACAGAAAAAGTATAAGGTTTACTTAAATGTTTAAGTATAGGTCAGATAGATTTATCTGAGTACCTACCTTGCCGATGTCATAATCAGACATTTACATCATCAAGGTTATATACCAAAAAGGCGCCAGCTTGAAACTATTTGTGTTACCTGAGGTCGGATTTTCAGTTAAGGTGGATTGCGCATATCTCGGCAAATTTTAGAGCATCAGCGAAGTTTTTCCCTCATCATGATGTAGTGACGTCACAGGCCCGGAGACTTTCTCAATATCCGGCTCGTCCCGGCGGAAACGCGCGGTGATTTGCCACCTCCGGCTCACCGCGCCGTGCCGACTCTATCTACAATTCCCTTTTGATTTTCCCTTCAAATTGATATTTTTTTCAGTTCTTTGATGCTATTTTTCGTCTCAATAGATTTCGGGGAAATCATAAGAGAGATTTAATTGGGGTTTCTATAACAAAATGATAAATTGTAATTATAAACAGCGTTAGATTACGAAAATTGTAATTTGTAAAAAATAACCATTGTAGAAATCAAATACCATTGAATTAGGTGCATAATCAATCATGTGCTTAGAGATAAGATCATCATTCAGTCATTCTGAATGACATTTAAAATCGGAAGAAAATAAAAAGATGCCTTGATATTTTATAAAGCAAAAGAATGACCACGTCGTTTCAATGCGCTGAACTAAATAGTTTTAGATTTGAAAGCTAGCCGGGTTTCAGCACATTGGTTAGGCAAAACTTTTAGCATTTAAAAAATTGAGCCTCAATTTGAAAAGGATCCTATTAGCAATCAGTGATGAGATGCAGAAATAGTAGAACGTGTTCCCTCGAGCAATGTTCAGTGAAGATCAAAGTGTCGTCAAGGAAAGTCGCCAATTTCCTTCGCAAACACTCGGAGGTTATATAGGAAATTGCGCTCAAAGTAAATACACTACGGCGCAAGAAAACGAGAGCTTGTTTACAACAGAGCGGATGTCTAGGTATTCTATGAATTGCTAATGGCGAAACGCGTCCCTTTTAGCTAAAGTGGCAAAGCAAGGTTATAGTTGTAATATTCCAAAATCCCTCAATATTTGTCACTGTACATAAAAGCGTGGGTGTATGAGAACGGTTGTCCTAATTTAAGCCATGTTCGTTAATTATTTAATACTGTACTCGTATATCCCGGCTACCTCCATAAACGTTGGGTTGGGTAGAGCTGTTGTAATTGCTTGTACTGTACATTATGTGATCCCCACAGTTTGTGACAGAAAACTAATGCAATATCTACGCAAAATAGTTAAGCTGTTGATGGCATGGATTCTAGCTGATCCATTTCTTTTTATAAAAATGACCTAAAACATAAACAAAAAAAAAAAAATGTAAATTAAAACAAATAAGTAGGTTCTTATTTATAAAAGCATAGGCATCTCACATGCAAACAACATTTCCATAATACGGGAAACGCAAACGGACCGCTATAGGCTCGGAATGTCGTATTTTGAGCTCAATTTCCGGTCTATTTGTCGAGTTAACCAGTCAAAGCCTGGCGAGATTGTTATAACAGTATTGCGAGTGGGACTCAGACATTCAGCGCTCATTTTAATACGCTGTGGTGGGACAGAGAGCGTTCGACTGTTCCAACTATAGACGGGGCTTTCCATAATAGAGCAATGAACAAGGAAGGCCGGTGGCTTCAGGCACACCAGTTCATTTATTCCAGCATCAAAATACAGATTTTGTGCACAGAACTTACTTGTGTTTTTGTCGTGACTTTTTAACAGCTTCTGATGTGGCATCAATGGTTCTGGTTTAGAACGAAGGCTGAATGATTAAATGTTGTGTTTCTGTTATGGGAAATGAAATTACCAGTACACAAATTTAAAGAAAACCACAAGAAAACCAAGTCCATGTTGTTAGTTCTATCACCAAAAGTGTTTTCCTTTACATGTTTCATGTCATAAACTCATAAACTCGGAGCTGGGAGCTGTGGATAGTGGATGATATTAGCGAGCGAGTTAGTTGCGCCGTAAACCATCTGCTTTGCAACTCGCAGTGCCGGTTGCTAACCGAGTTGGCTGTAGGCAATTAAATGTGTCCGAATAGTGTTTATAATAGTTACATACCAGAAATAAATACTTCGAATTAGTCAGACAAAAACGATTAGCTACCTACTTACAGACATAAATCACGCCAACACTGGGGTAACGTCAACTGCTTATTTTTTACCTGACTATCAATTATATAATGTTTTTCACGCGTATCTTGTATGTATGTAGGTATGTTTGTTTGTGTATTCCTTCATGACCTCGTATCTTTCAAGATTTCGATTTTAAATATCATTCGATTCGTGTCAAATACTCAAGTTTTCTTAGATGGTGCTTTTATTATAAGATTTCTTTCAGAAATGGACGAAATAGATGAAAAAGTTCATTCAGTTGTTGTCATCTATGTGTGTAGTTTAATGGCTCTACATTTTATAAAAACGATACAGTTCAAGATTTCAGCTCTAGAAAAGATCCATCCAAGACATTATTTCCCGCTAAGAAGACATGTAGAGCTGGCAGAAAGTCCGCCTTGACGCTGCGCTTACAACTATAGCTCAGTTACAGTTCCAGCTGATAGCATCGTTAGTTTGAACGAGTTTGAGAACACCCCTACCCCTTTGTTTGTTTTAATGTTATTTTCTGTTCCTAGTAGGATTCTGACATAGTTTTAAAAGCGACCAGGATCGTTTTCTCCATCCAAGCATGGAATCATCTTACATGTTTTAAAGATATTAGTCGATTGTCCTACCCAATCCATATATGACCACAAACAGGCCAAACTCTTGAGAAGCTGTATGTAAAATTTTAAACAAAATTTACAAAAAAGATTTTGATCCAACTCTCAAAATGAGTTCTATTGTTTTTGTTTGGCTGCTTTCAGCACCAAAGGACACGGGGCGAAAGTGGTCTATGAACCAATACTGCAGAAGTTATTTTAATTTGTACCAAGACAGCAAACAGAAGCACAAGCGAACGATTCAATGCAATTGGCTGCGAGTCGGGAATGCTGCACAGACGACATAATAAAACACAACTTCATCCGCTAATTGTCTTGATCTATCGGAATTCGAGAGCAAATTGGGTCAAATTAGTTTAATCGTCTTTGTAAATTTTTTATTTACTACTTAGAACATACATCATTTTATAATACTTATGTTTATTTTACAATTATACATCATGTATATTGTGTTTGGTGATCTGAACATAAGTACTATGAAGATCAAACATGTCGAATATTTTCAACGATGGCGTATAAGGCTCTGCTTTGCTTTATTATTTTGTCGCTCTCTTATGAAGAGAGTTAAGGTAAAATTAGATAGGTAACTTCGGAAAGGGTAACTATTGAAGAAGAACCGAGTCTTAAAATGCCCTTTTACCAACCACATTAAATTATTCTTAACTACAACATTACAACGTACTTACTTTGTTAAACACCTACGTTGTTACGTAACTACGTAGTAGGTAGCTACCCTTTTCAAAACGTTAGAACTATAGCTCAAGCGGCCCTGAGTCAAGTAAGATGGAAGGTTTCATTTACATAGCACATAAAGACGCCCGGCGCTAAGTAAGCACGTAATAAACAATGCATAAACTAGTATGTTACTATGTTTGCACTGGCAATTAACTTGACATTTTTTATTATTTAGGTTGCATTTGATTGGCTTTCCAAAAAAAAAAGTACTTATTCAAGAAAAGATTAGTAGAGTGGGTCTAATAATAAATAACTTGCCTTCTACGCCGTAGCTCGTAGCGGGTGGCTACGAATTATGTGCAAGTGTGAGTCACAATAATCTAAACTTTGAATGTAAAACCAAAAAGCAAACATCAGTGATATGTAATTGATAAAATTAGAGGATGTTCGGCGGATGGATTGTCTTATTAGAACTTGTAACTGAACAACTTTGAAAATTAACTATTAGAACTTTATTACGTTTCTTTTGCTTTCTGCAAGACGTAGACAGGGGGTGGGTGATTCTACCCATAAACTAAACAAATATCTACCAGGAAAATAGGTATGGAATAAAACAAAATGCAGGATAAACTCCCACGTGATTGATTCATGTACTTCCTTTTTTTGCCAAAAAATACACAGGAAAGTAAAACACAGGCAGGGAAAGGAGAATTGTTTGTGTTTGTATGTAAACAGGGAAAGAGGTGTGAAGTGTCGGAAATGGCGAATATATCGCGCGTGTAACTCAGTTACGCGAAGTTGTGCGTAACTCACCCCTCCCCTGCTTAAGTAAGTGAGTCACATCACGTTCAACTCAATCAGGAACCTTTATTTGATGGAATTTACAACTCATTATGAATTTGAATTGTAAATTAGCTTAGATAACATATTTGCCTTATATTTATTTGGTACTAAAAATTTAGTAATAGCTTTCTGATTCACCCGCAGCAGCGTTATAAAAGCTGTTTAGTGAAAGTTAAAAGTTTTCTCAAAAAAAAATCCTTTTAGGTGACTGACTATTGTCAATAGTTCTTTTTTCTCTTGTGCTTAGTATACATTTTATGCAATACAGAAATATTGAAATTAGGTAGACCAGTAACTTTTTTAAATCTCGTTAGATAAGAAAATTATTTTATTTTCTAAGATGAAAAAAAAAAACGTTATCATAAAAATCTACTTACTTGCTAAGAGAAAACTTCGTATTCCCGAGAGGAAATCACAATTGCTGTAAAAGAAGCAAGAAACAGCAAAGAACAAATATTTTTTAACTAGATAATGTGACTAGCAAAGTCATTTTGTATAACAAAGGTAAAATAACTAGTTCAAATTAGTTTATTCAGCTTAAATCATGTAATGTTTGAATACAAAACAGCCAACTTAGACTCGTATTTATAAAGCGATCTCAAGATTGAGAGCAGTATTAGGTAAGTACGGATTTGACAGATCGTTTTGTACTGAAATGAAATTTCTGATACGAACTCAAATTTGCTGTTACTCTTGAGAGCTGATTATAAATACGGGCCTAAGATACCCTTTGTAACATCGCTGAATATTAAAGTTGAGTAAAACATTAACATCATATTATCAAAACATTTGCTTTGTTATAAAATGGTTCTGTTTTGCGATAAAGTTTGTTTTGCCTCAGGCAAGGAAATGTGAGAACGAGAGAGACAGTATAAAAAAGAAAGAGATAAAAGCACTTCGCTTGTAACAAATGTGTTGGGAAAATTTTCTGGCGTGTAATGGATGAACTCGGCCGCTGCTAAGTTTACCCATTGCAAACGTAGATGCAATTGGCTACTTTCCAACTAGTCAAATCAGCAACTTTTTATGAAATGTCAAAAACGCTTTTTTGTATGAAAATAGTAAATTATGACGTCACATTTTAGTAGATATTGACTAATCAAATCAATAACTTATATACTTTTAATTCGATTATTAAAATCTAAATGTGCATTTTTTTTTATGATGAATGAAATCCACAATATTTTTAGCCATTAGTTTTAAGTATAAACGTTTTGAATTTTTTAAGCTACCCAGTCAAGTACCCAATTAGATTTAATTAATTTGAAGCAGGTAGATCATTCCATACGTTGGTTTTTCACAGACATAGTTAATGTACAGACTGATTTGACGACTTTGCTAACAAGAATATAGACTTTACATTTAAATACAAATATATCTTAAAGAACCCCGCCACCAATATTGCACATTATAAAAACAAACTTGTTAAAAAAAATTGAAAGTTTATTACGATGAAAATTGATTTACGAGAAATTGAAGTGTGCTGCGGTGTCGTCGTCGGCAAAACTCTTCAGATCTAATGGGCGCTTTTCCACTAGACGTCACGTCAACGGCAACGGCGACGGCACGGTACGATCACGTGACAATATCTATGGGAATCGATGACATGCCGTGACGGTGCCGTGCCGGCAAGTGGAAAAGCGTGTCATATAATTTCATTGATTTTCATACATTATCTCACCTACGATATCGTCGACGGTACCGTGCCGTCGCCGTTGCCGTTGACGTGCCGTCTAGTGGAAAAGCGCCCAATAAGTCGTAGTACGATATCCAATGTTACGCTTCAACCTGCGCTATTTTCACTGATCTCGATCCATTGCCATTTTAGTTTGACGTGTGCATTAAGAGTTTGGATTGCAAACAGCGATGGATTCTGAAAGGGAAAATTGGTCGAATATCACGCAGAAGGATTAGATTTCGATGCATTCCCAGCAGATTTAATCCAAAATTCGTATTCTAGTTCGCTTACTATTTGATTAGTTTTAGATTTTGTGAAGTGTTTGCACTTTAGTTAACTTACTTGAGCAAATAATATAATAGTAGCTGATGAACGCATTTTCACTTTATTGCGATAGTTTTATTAGTTTAGCTTCATATAAAGTATCAACACTATAAACTTTTGAATTGGATTTTAGCTTGAATCTTAGTGGCGTGTAGAAAATTCTTTTAGTAATAAGCAAGAATCGTTCATAACGGCGTAAAAAGCGTTTTGAAACAAAAAAGCTAATTCTCAGAACAATGTTTGTGATATTTACGGAGCTTAATAGAGTTCCCGTAGCTAAAAGCCATTCTTTTTTGTATTACGAGCACCTATTTGCCGTAGAAAAGCACGTAGCCACTAGGTAAATTAAAATTGCGGTTAGATGAAATAAATGGAAAAAAAAAGCCCGGATGGTGTAATGGATAGGGCCGCGGACTTCTATGCAGGAGGTCGTGGTTCGAATCCCACTACGTACCAATGTGTTTTTCGGTTTTCGAATTTCATATGTACGTTTATTCGGCTACAACCTAACTTCTACCTATAAAATATGTATTTTTCAATAAAATATCCTTATAAAAATACAGAAAAGAGTTCCACCTGCGTTTGAGTGATGAGTACACGTGGCTTAATTAAATTATTTTTTCAAACGATACACCGCGCCCGCGGGACGTACCATCCACAAATAATATATCTCCCTAGTCGACCATAACCAACGTTTCAACATGATAGATCTGGAAAAAAAATACAACTTCTTGACTGTATACAATATTTCTTCTGGTAATTGTGGAATTTATTGATGGTGGTTCGAGATATATTGATACTTGAACGACTGTATTTATAAATAAATCTTTTATCTTGATAGGTATAAAATATAAAGCTACTTAACTACTTTCGTAAACTTGTTAACATTGTTATTTAAACTCGGTTATATATTTAGCAGTAGGTACCTAATACTTGAAGTCACAAAAGGAATAATATACCTAGTCAAATGAAGTAATCTCTTAAACAGGAAACCCTTGCGCTTATCTCCCCGTTCATCACATTAACTAATTAGCAATTACAAAACAAATTGTAAACTAACTTCCTCGCCTTGACAAAAGACCTTTCTATGTGAGTGTAAGTATACCGGAAGTAAATAAATTAGATAACCAAACTTTAGGTTGTGAACCTACCCATGAAACTAAACAACTTGCCCAAAGAACAGGTCGAAATATGAAAAAGTTAGCCCTCCCACACAAAATGACTCGAGCCACTGATATTAAATATTTGTATGGGAGCCACTGATAAAATATATTTGTATCGGAGACAGGCCAAATATTTTTTTTTATTTCGACCTAATGGGCGCTTTTCCACTAGACGGCACGACAACGGCAACGGCGACGGCACGGCGACGATCACGTGACAATATCTATGGGAATCGATGACATGCCGTGACGGTGCCGTGCCTGCAAGTGGAAAAGCGTGTCATATAATTTCTTTGATTTTCATACATTATCTCACCTACGATATCGTTGACGGTACCGTGCCGTCGCCGTTGCCGTTGTCGTGCCGTCTAGTGGAAAAGCGCCCAATGTTTCATGGGGTATGTTGCTCAATTTCCGGGGTAGTACCTAAATTCACATCCTAAAGTCTGCGGTCAACTGATTTTTCACTCCCTGCAATTCCGGGGTAGTACCTAAATTCACATCCTAAAGTCTGCGGTCAACTGATTTTTCACTCCCTGCACGAGCAAGTAGTGTGCCACTAGCCAGTCTGTACACAAAGCGACCAGACACTACCAAGTCATTAGTCAAACAGAACATTCGCAGACGACGGCTGTAAACGCGGCGATATAAATCTTACCGTCCGAATGATAAAGTTGAAACTGGTTCAAACTAGTACAATTTGGTGGAAGCACGAAGCTAACGCGGTGTCATTAGATTAACTACCTCCTTAGTCTCGTGGACTGAGCTTTTTGTGTTAAGCGTGTTGGGTTCCCAATCCCAAGGTCATGGGTTCATTCCCATCCACGAGAGGAACACAAAGGATTTGTCGATTTATCATTTTGTGAGATCTTCCCTAGTTTGGTTGGTTGGTGGTAGGACAATGCAGGTTGAATCATCTAACTGAATGAGGAACTAGAATAATCGGTAGAGTCCGAACTCTGCTTGTATAAGTTTGTTTAAAAACTCTGACCTCAAGGTTAATCGGGTCCGTAGTCAACACGAAAAACCCATTAGATAGAAGAAAAAGTTGAAACTAGTAAGTACAATTTAGTGTTAGCAGGAAGTTAATGCGGTGTCATTAGAAGGGCGGGAAGATGGCGGCTGCGGCGGGCCGGTGAGGTGAACTGCTAACAAATAAAGCTACTCGTTAAACAAACGACCGCAGTCAAACACGAGACCCTTCTGTACCTTTACAGTTGCGAGTAAGAGCAATCTTCTTGAAGATTTTGAGACATTTAGCCAATATGAATATCTACTTTAAGGCTTGAATTCATGGTCGAATTTTCTATAAACGGAGTGGTCATTTCAAGTCTAGTTAATTTTCTATGACTGTACTGTATCACGCTACCATCCTACTTGCATGATTTTATAGGATGCCCGAACAGCGACAACCACGTGGCTACCAAAAATACAGGGTGGTAAGGGTCATTATTAGATGTAAAATATCATAATTTTAATTACATACAAAACGTTCATGATTGGGTCATAATGTTTGAGATAAGGTTTTTTCCTTTTCTGCACACTACAAATATAATTTATATTATGGAACGCAAATATCTTCATCCATCTGATATTAACCACTTTTGAAAAAATGATCGTATAGTAAACGGAACAAATTAAGTAGATATTACCTAAAACAGGGGTCTTCAACCCGCGGCCCGCGGGCCGCATGCGGCCCGTGGAGCTTTGGCTTGCGGCCCGGCGGGTCAGGCAAACCTTTTAAGTAACTAATTTTATTTTTATTGATTATAATTTTAAATTTAAAAAACTGTCAGTCTAGTCTAGTACCTTCTCTCTTACTCTCTTTGCATCGATACTGCTAATATTTATGAAATGATTTAATTCTACACAAAAATCCTACAAATATTATATAATTCGATAGTTTGGATGTTTGTTGGATGGATCGGGATGAAACTTGGCACACATATTGGTGGAATAAGACATAGGCTACTTTTCACCGCGGAAAAACCTTCATTTCCACGGGAAAACTCATTTAACGCGGGTGGAAAGCTAGTAGTTAGTAAACAATAATACGCGCACAAGTAAGTTAACTCAATAGGCTCCCTACGCCGCGTGAGGCAAGATGCGAGCGCCCCTTTCCCGAAATTTGTTGTTATATTAATTTGTTGGGTAACATGTAAAAATTCCATATTTTTAAAGTATTGTTTTAATATAATTTTTAAATAATAATAAAAAAACATTCTGGTGGTTTTTTTTTTTCTTAAATTGCGGCCCGCCAAAAATTTTCTTAATGAAATTTGGCCCGTGCGGTCAAAAAGGTTGAAGACCACTGACCTAAAATATAATTATATCGAAGAGTTACAAACAAAATAGCAACCAGGAATCAACAGCTAACTTTAGGCACTGAATAACGAAATCACTAGACAGTGAAGAAGCCTCTTTCCCAAGAGAGTTCTATAATAAGACAACGAGTTAGCGGTATTAGCAGGAAGTTACAGTATTCGGAAAACCCATGGGGAGGCCTGGAATAATGAGGGATAGACCAACTTTACTTATCACAAAGTTCACAAGAAAATTAGGAAAACAGACTTTAGAAATTGAAAAACATGTTGATTTGCATGAAAGATACAAAGTATTTCTAGATTCCCTAATCAGTGTTATTATAGTTCTCAAAAGGCTATGTTTTGTAAGTACTAGAAAATTAGCTTTCATTTTATTTATCATCGTTACAAATATTTTTGTTTCCTCTGCAAAAAGTTACAAAAACTCCGCATAACTGGGTAAATTGAGAATATTACTGTCTCCCGGAAACAAATAAAAGGAGAATTTAAAAGTACAATATGGAGAGAAAAGGAAGTAAATTGAATCCTTAACTTTTAATGAGACGTCTTTGGAAACTCTCTCTTACATATTGTCACGAACACCTAGCGAATCAAATGTCTGCTTATAAGTACATTGACGGTTTCATTCTATGGCCACCATTGGTACTCTTATCAGAGCAAGTAATGAAACGAAACTAACTTGCTTGGACAGGAAAAACAGGATGCTCAATTTTTTTAAGGTACAGATAGGAACAGCTCTTATCATTATTTACGATTTATGATGAAAGAATTCAGCATACGGGAATGGAACCAATTACTTTGATAAAACTGGTGTAACGCGAAACAGTTAACTTTTCAGAGAAAAAAGTACAGAATGGTGTGCAGTTTTCTTTTATATTTCTAAATATAAAGACTATGAATTGATGTACCGATTCCTATCACGAACTCAATACGTTCATACATGAGTGCGAACAGGAGACAGAGGAATGGCTGTTATTACACACCACGACGGACTAAGCCAGGCTTAATGAGAGGTCAGTCCGATATTGCGTCTGCCACTACCCATTCCTAAGCGTCTTCCATGCTGGACTGGGAGCGCTGGAAGAACATGCATGTTTAAGCTGCTTCTTTTTCCGGGCATACTGTAGCAATCTGTGGAGGAAAACGAGGGTAAGTATCATCCTGTCACTCAATATTTTGACAGACGTGGTGAAATCGTTTTTTTAAGCGTAAAGGATAAAGGCGTGACTATGCTATCGAATCAAGGAGAGCATGACTTAACTAAACCTTAAACAAAATTGTTGCCGTCCCTTTCTGTTATCTTAGGATAGACAATGACAGGTGACAATTTAGTCAAGATATAGTGATTTTGTGTGCTTACGAATCGATACCAATATGTCATGCATGCTTAATGAGAGGTTAGTCTTTTCTTCTTGCGTTAGCGTCTCGGCTGTGTATCAAACGACTTCCGCCAAATTCCTCAACTTTAATGATGAGAAATTACGAAAAAAGTAATTTTCTGTCGGAACGGTCAGATACCAGAGGTCGACTATCTTAAATAGGTCAGGCTTCAGTCATAAGTACTACCGGGATCAGCGGTTCAAAGGTTCTTAAGGGTCATACGATAGGCAAGGCAGATCTATATTTTACTATACTTATAATAAAATTGTAATTGGTCGATGTCTGTGCATTAAAATAAGAAAAAATAAATTGGGGTGTGTATAAGTGCTTTACAAAAGAAACGATTTTAGTATAATTTTCGCATTAATTTTCGTCTTTCTGTCTGTATGTTTGTTCACGCACCACGCAAAAACTACTGCACTAATCTAAATGCAGTTTTCTTTTTTGTATTGTTGAAAGTCTAAGTCGAAACTCATATTTCGTTTGTCTCGATATTTTCTCGACGAGACGTAAAATTGGTGGTCATATTTGTTTTTTGTTACTGCATCATGTAATGGGACATTACATTAGCCTTCCATGAGAAAACTCATTTAATGCGGGTGAAACCGAGAACGGAAAGCTGGTACCAAATATGATCTTCCAGTCGGTCAAAAGATCGAAACCCAAGTTAGCTATTTCCACAGGCAGGTAACGAACTCATATAAATGCGTTATCGGCCAAGATAGACCAGCTAGCATTTCTCTACAAAACGCTCACAGTCACAGTGCGACCTTCGTCCCCTGATTTATTCAAAGTGTACCCTCTGGTAAAGTACACATTTGTGTCCAAGTCTGCGTCTTGCAATTTAACGGCGGTTCTGTTGTAGACACAACTTATTTTAGTTTGGTCCTGTCTCTTTCTGAGAATAAATTAGAGACATCCTGGCAAGGTGACGTTACTCGCCTTACATGTTAGATTAAATGGTGTTGTGTTGTCTTATTTAAAGAGTACGTCACTTTGACAGAATCTCTTTATTATTATTATGTTTGAAAGTGACAGGACTATGACAGGAGCAGGACCAAGCACCACGGAGTAGTTAGTAGTAGTAGCATGTAGTAGTTAGAACTTACATCGCACCTTCAAGCGCCAATTAAATAATGAGTACAAGATTGTTCCAGCATACTTATTTTTGATCAAATGTAAATAATTTCAACAAATTGATCGAATAAATTTAATTTCGTATCCCCGCTGTTTTTGCTTGCTTTCCATTAATTCATCTGAAAATAATAAATTAAATACATTTAATTTCTTTTTTTCATACGTTTCAAACGTTATTTTAATGTTGCGTTATTTCGAAAGAGAATATTTTAATTTATAAGTACCTTGATTCCGATTAAAATATGAAGGATTTATTAAATAATTTGTTTACATAAAATTACTTACCTATTTTCTGAGCCGCAGCAGTAAGTAGTTTCATAAAGCACATTTTATTTTTTGAATCAGTCTCGAACACCAAAGGAGTTATCCTTTTCTTTAAATATCTGTGTAAACGAACGCGTGTGTGAAAACTGTGAATATATATTTTCAGTTCACAAAATATATCCTTGGTAGTAAAAGGTCCAACTAGTTTGTGCCACTAAACTACTATTATACTAGCGTATATGGAACAGCCATTACGAACATAAGACAAGTCCCCATAATTCAATAAGGCGTCTCCACAAATTTTGGTTTTTATATTTGGGTAATTGTTCAAGACAACTTATTCTATTTATATTAATACACAATGCAGCATGTTTCTCACTTTTTAACTCATTTCTATTAAAAAATCGAGTCAGACCACCAGTATAAAAAAAGAGAGGTTCAAGCACCTTTCTTAAATGGGTCATGAAGTGCTTGAATAATGTCTTCTCCATGCATATAGCTCAGTGGTTTGGGCAGCGTTGTTTGTAAGAAACTGTCTCTTTTCCTTTGTGCTCCGACAAAATGCTCGGTTTTCCCGCCACTACATTACTCGTAATAACTTCCTGAGTCCGCACGCCACATACCGTAGTAACCTGCTGAAATGTTCGGGTCTTTATGAACTGAAAATGTAGATTTACATTGTATTCGTTCACCTTAAAATAAGAACAAAGCTGATTTCATTTATTTCGAAAGATCGTAGGAGATTACATTACTAGTACCTTAAGCATGAACTTTTTTTTCGTAGCGATTACTAGCTACCAGGGTTCTACGGCGTAGCGGTTTGCTACAAGTAGGTATTGTTAATCCTAAAACCTTTTAGATTCCATTTGATTTTTTTATATCTAAAGCCTCTTTTAGCTTATTCAAATACTTATTTTTAGGCAACAAAAAAAAGATTTTAGTGGGATTTTGGTGTGTAAATCTATGAGTGAATTTTACTTTACATAGTTATTATACCTAATGAAAGTGCGATTAAGTTAGTCTTACCAAAAAGAAATAAAGATATGCAAATTTTATTCTGAAAAGAAAACTAAGTTAAAGTTTATGTTAGAAAGAAATTTCAATTTAAATTTCTAGAAGGTGGCGCATGTGGCATTATTTGGAACTTTACGTAATAGTCTACAGAGTTACGGAGCTAGGTAATATTATATTTTCTTTGGTTACGGCTTAAATGATGGCTGGGTTATATTATTAGGTATGAAGTAGAGTGTAATATCATATTGAATATTTGACACGGCTTACTTGTTTGTTGTGAGACAAGGCTTGTGCCTCGACGTTTCGACCATATACGATGGTCTTCCTCAGGAGCTCGAAGTTGACACACCACCGCACGTCAGGTGTGATCTCAGACTGCGGTTAGCCTTGTCTCACAACAAACAAGTAAGCCGTGTCAAATATTCAATATGAATAACACTTGTTTATCGTTTAATAATAAAATAGAGTCTAATATCATTGATATAGGGTAGAATACAGGATTTAAAGGGACAGCTCCCCTCCCATAAACTGAAATGAGCATGGGTTCGTCAATCAGCGAAATTAAACAACTTTCAAGAAGAAACCTTCAAGGAAATGAAAAAAAAAACTTTCCCTCAAAAAGTGTCTAATCGAAGTAGTCATTTTTGTATGGGGAAGTTTTTTTTATTTCCTGGAATAATGTTGTCGTGAAAGTTGTTCAGTTTCCTTAACCGACCGACCCTTTTCAGTTAGAGGGACTGCGTTCCTTACACTCGGTATAGAATAGAGTGAATGAGCATAGAGTGTAATTTCATTGATATAGTGGGGGATGATATTGCGAAACGCAATAGCTCAGTCATCGTAAGCCGACAAGTTATGAGGGATTGGATTAGCTTGTAATGCCAAGCATCATTATTGTGGGATGAGGGAATCAGGCGCCAAAGTCAATTTCAAGTTGTTTTAGCGATTTATCGGGCGTTTTTCAAATAGTCGTCACGTCCATGTCTACGGCAACGGCACGGTATCGTCGACAAAAATGCCGTCTAGTGGAAAAAGATAGCCGTGGTATTGTGACGATACCGTCGCCGTGCATTTAGTCACAAAAAGTTTAGATAAAAGCGAATATTGTGTACCTACGAAATAGAGCGTTTTTCTAGTCACAGGAGGCACACTTTTTCCTGGAACCCACATATAAGACCACATTTCCCGATTTGAAATTTTTAAGGTACCGTTTATGCTGTTAATGAACATCCCAGACTCCACCAAAGTAGAGACGGGACGAGAGAATATTTTGGGAGTAGAAGTATGCGATTCCCAGGAACGATAAAACAAGCTTGCCTGTGTATAAATAAATTAATTTAATTAAAATTCACAACCAATAAAACGTCATTATTTAGGTACATACACTCCCTATTTATGGATACGCTTTCAGGTTAGTAAAAGGACCAACATAAATCCATCTGATTTGGGTCCCAAATCATTGAACCTGACTGAGGTACCATTATAGCGCTGCCAATAAAGTGATCTGATTTATGACCAAATTTGATCTCGGTGTAATATACACGGTCCGTCTATAAACTTTAAGGGTCTCCTGAGGATTGTAGACCATTGCCCTTCAGCGTGTTAAAGACAATCATTAACTATCACCCTCGTATATAGAATCAGATTAACTCTCGTATTTATAAAGCGATCTCAAGTTTGAGAGCGATATTAAGTGTGGATTTGTACTGAAATGACATTTCTGATTCAAACTCAAACTCGCTGTCACTCTTGAGAGCTTATTATAAATACAGGCCTAAAATCCTTTTGACTGAACCCCATTATGGCCATATTATACAGAAGTCTACCCAGGTTAGATAGTTGAGAGGGCGGTGCAAAAGCTCACTGAAACCTTGTAAAAAGTTCACGGACATGTAAATTGTTTCCCGCGCTCGGTGCATCCAAACGAGCGAAAGTAGTCGACGACGCCGTTCTACACGGCACGTGCATCTCATATTTAATACGCTACGGTAGGTACTAGAATAAAGTGGTGCAGTTAGAGCTTTTCGTTTGCACCGACTATGAATATATGAGCAGACACGTTGAAATGTTTACTTCTTGTCCTATCGAGTGAAACTTGACTCGATGAACAACTGCTGCTTATAGTTTAGGAGGAGATTGATAAAAACAGATTTTACTTCCAGATTTTTAGCGTAATTCCCTCGTTATATTTATGAACCAGAATATTTTTAAAATTTGCAATTTTTGGATATTTTCATTTATTCTTTTAGGAAGAATAAGCGCTCAAAAACTATCCTTTTGCCGTATGTAATCCCCTTAAGTCTTAAGGCTTAAGAGAAGACACGTTGAAGTGTTTACTGTGCACTACTCGTAGCAGGACGTGGAAGGATAATGAATGTAAACACAAAACAAGAACAAACGGAGTGTACGCGAACTCGTTTAAGCTTAACGATGCTATCAGCTGGAACTGAGCCGGAGATGTAAAGCGCAGCGTCGGGAGCTGAATGTAGGTATGTATGGAGAAGACATCATTTAAGCATGTATGCCCCATTCAAGACTGGTGCTTGCACCAGTCTTCGTATGTACTAGTTGTCAGACTCGGTTTTTTTATGAAAAGAAGTAAAAGTGAGAAACATGCCGCACTGTGTATTTATTTATACGGGGTGTAAGGGACAGCTTCCCGCAAACTGATAGTGGTTGCTCAGTCAATGAAACTGAACAACTATCAAATTATTTCAGGAAATGAAAAAAAATAATTGCTGTTCCATACAAATTGTCTGATCGAGGTGGTCATTTTGTATGGGAAAGTCAAAAAAAAATTTCATCTTCTGAAAGAATTTCCTGGTGCAACTGGTTTGCGGGGAGCTGCTCCTTACACCCGGCAAAAATAGAATAGAAATACATACAAAATTATTATTTTTCAACAGAAAACAGGAAAGCAACAAAAAGCAACAACAACACGCCCTAAAAGAAATACAAATTGGTTGTTTCAATAACAATGATCGAGTCTATCGGAGTACATTAGTTCTATTCGAGTAAACGACCGCTATTCATATTTCTTTTGTCGACGCGTCTTTTCTCAATACGTCTGTTGGGACGAGATATCGCTCAAATTGTTACCAATATCGTTCGCCATTCGTTCACGAGTCGACTCTCGACAGGCCGGTGAAAAATTGACAGAGAAATGGTAAAGAAGTATTGTGCGCTTTCAATGTTGTTTGAGATCCATTGCGACTTTTGTGAGAATTGTCATCTCTAGTTTTATACGTAAGTAATAAAACTCTGACACCAGGGTTCATCGAGTAGTTTGTGGACTCGAAAACCCGCTCCATAAGAAGAAGAAGTAAGTATATACCTACATATAATCACGCCTTTATCCCTAATGGGGTAGGCAGAGCGTCAACGACCTAACTAAACGAAGGTCGTTTTGCCACGTCTGACAAGTATTGCGGGTTATTTCAGATAGATAAATGTGTAGTGACAGGTTGTCAGCCCATCGCCTAATTTACAATACAATGAAACCCTCGAATTCCTTAGCTGGTTTTTACAGCATGCCCGGGAGGATATGCAGCTGGTACATTCTATGTTTTTCTATCACTCCCAGTCCAGCACGGAAGCATCACATAGTAGAGTAAGGTGTAGGTTAATGCACTACAGTGAGATGCAAGTTGAAAAAATAATATCTAACTATTATTTAGCTAACTGTTACCTAGTATTTTTTTGTGGCTTGACAATATTTCAAAGAATTTTGATTCTATTCAATTTCTTGGTGTGAGAGTTTAGCTATGATTGATTTTGTATAGAGGGGAGTTCAGTAATTGATAATTCATTTTCATTAGCAGATCTCAGGGGAAATGAGAAATTTCTCTAAGAGAAATTATTTTGAACCTACTTAGGTACAATTTTGTATCTATGAAGCATATTTTTTATGATATTTATCTATTTTTATGGACTGTTCAATCTTTGTCAATTCAGCTTATTTTTATAAACAAAAACAAAGTTATCCTTTGTATCCAATTGAGATAATTTTTAGCTTTTCCTTAAGCCTGCTACTTTTTGATAATTTCACCTCTAAAAGGGTGCGAAGGGCAGAAGTATGAAACTCTGTAAATTTCTGCTGGAAAATTTAGCTGCGGTTAAAACCTAGTAGATGTATAAAACATCATAGTCTGTGCGAAAAGAATACAGGCATGGAATTTGAGGGCGCGCATTTGTATTTAATTAACTGTCGCTTGGTCGTGTGAGGATTATGTCCAGGTCTTTAACAGTAACCTTCTACATTAAATTTTGGAGGTTTTAGGTCAAAGACCTAGGCATAAACCCCACGCAACCAGCCGAGGGTTAATTAATACAAATGTGCGCCCTCCAATTCTATGCCTGTTCTCTTTTCGCACAGACTCTACCTAGCTTTATTTTAACTCACTTTTAATAAAACTGACAATGTTCAAAAAATCTTGCATAACGTACCTGATAATTTTACGAGGCAGAAAGAAAGGTATTAAAATGGAAGTGAGCCAAAAGAATATTAAATTAAATCTCGCAATGCGTCCAAAATGTCACGCGAAACATTTCCACTCGAGCGCCTGCTCAAAATTATAAAATTTTCCTCAATGTGCAATTTTAGCATAACAGGGAAATTTTTGCCATTTTGGACGCATTGCGAGATTTAATTTAATATTCTTTTGGCTCACTTCCATTTTAATACCTTTCTTTCTGCCTCGTAAAATTATCAGGTACGTTATGCAAGATTTTTTGAACATTGTCAGTTTTATTAAAAGTGAGTTAAAATAAAGCTAGGTAGAGTCTGTGCGAAAAGAGAACAGGCATAGAATTGGAGGGCGCACATTTGTATTAATTAACCCTCGGCTGGTTGCGTGGGGTTTATGCCTAGGTCTTTGACCTAAAACCTCCAAAATTTAATGTAGAAGGTTACTGTTTAAAGACCTGGACATAATCCTCACACGACCAAGCGACAGTTAATTAAATACAAATGCGCGCCCTCAAATTCCATGCCTGTATTCTTTTCGCACAGACTATGATGTTTTATACATCTACTAGGTTTTAACCGCAGCTAAATTTTCCAGCAGAAATTTACAGAGTTTCATACTTCTGCCCTTCGCACCCTTTTAGAGGTGAAATTATCAAAAAGTAGCAGGCTTAAGGAAAAGCTAAAAATTATCTCAATTGGATACAAAGGATAACTTTGTTTTTGTTTATAAAAATAAGCTGAATTGACAAAGATTGAACAGTCCATAAAAATAGATAAATATCATAAAAAATATGCTTCATAGATACAAAATTGTACCTAAGTAGGTTCAAAATAATTTCTCTTAGAGAAATTTCTCATTTCCCCTGAGATCTGCTAATGAAAATGAATTATCAATTACTGAACTCCCCTCTATACAAAATCAATCATAGCTAAACTCTCACACCAAGAAATTGAATAGAATCAAAATTCTTTGAAATATTGTCAAGCCACAAAAAAATACTAGGTAACAGTTAGCTAAATAATAGTTAGATATTATTTTTTCAACTTGCATCTCACTGTAGTGCATTAACCTACACCTTACTCTACTATGTGATGCTTCCGTGCTGGACTGGGAGTGATAGAAAAACATAGAATGTACCAGCTGCATATCCTCCCGGGCATGCTGTAAAAACCAGCTAAGGAATTCGAGGGTTTCATTGTATTGTAAATTAGGCGATGGGCTGACAACCTGTCACTACACATTTATCTATCTGAAATAACCCGCAATACTTGTCAGACGTGGCAAAACGACCTTCGTTTAGTTAGGTCGTTGACGCTCTGCCTACCCCATTAGGGATAAAGGCGTGATTATATGTAGGTATATACTTACTTCTTCTTCTTATGGAGCGGGTTTTCGAGTCCACAAACTACTCGATGAACCCTGGTGTCAGAGTTTTATTACTTACGTATAAAACTAGAGATGACAATTCTCACAAAAGTCGCAATGGATCTCAAACAACATTGAAAGCGCACAATACTTCTTTACCATTTCTCTGTCAATTTTCACCGGCCTGTCGAGAGTCGACTCGTGAACGAATGGCGAACGATATTGGTAACAATTTGAGCGATATCTCGTCCCAACAGACGTATTGAGAAAAGACGCGTCGACAAAAGAAATATGAATAGCGGTCGTTTACCTCGAATAGAACTAATGTACTCCGATAGACTCGATCATTGTTATTGAAACAACCAATTTGTATTTCTTTTAGGGCGTGTTGTTGTTGCTTTTTGTTGCTTTCCTGTTTTCTGTTGAAAAATAATAATTTTGTATGTATTTCTATTCTATTTTTGCCGGGTGTAAGGAGCAGCTCCCGCAAACCAGTTGCACCAGGAAATTCTTTCAGAAGATGAAATTTTTTTTTGACTTTCCCATACAAAATGACCACCTCGATCAGACAATTTGTATGGAACAGCAATTATTTTTTTCATTTCCTGAAATAATTTGATAGTTGTTCAGTTTCATTGACTGAGCAACCACTATCAGTTTGCGGGAAGCTGTCCCTTACACCCCGTATAAATAAATACACAGTGCGGCATGTTTCTCACTTTTACTTCTTTTCATAAAAAAACCGAGTCTGACAACTAGTACATACGAAGACTGGTGCAAGCACCAGTCTTGAATGGGGCATACATGCTTAAATGATGTCTTCTCC
>JARACY010004338.1:0-27460 GCA_029255725.1 Scrobipalpa atriplicella | reverse complement strand
TCAGACCAGTAACAGATAGGTAAGGATTGTTCATACAATTCGCGACATAGATTGAATTTTGAATAAGGAATTCCTGTAAGTAATAACTAGGGTTCGGATAATCGGGTGCAAAAAAATATAAAGTCACTGTTGGAGCTAATGAGAGTTGCTACAACCACCTTTTTCAAAATTTTCAGGGCCCCAGTTTATTCTTCTTTATAAAATTGTTTTAGTAATGCCTATGTGTTCTTTGCATCAATATAAGTCGAAACTGTTTGCATATTTTTTGACTGTTTGCATTTTTATTGAAAACACATTTCTACTAGCATCTTCCAAATTAAAACAAATATCAAAAAAACATGCGAACAGTTTCGACTTATTTTGATGCAAAGAACACATTGGCATTACTAAAACAATTTTATAAAGAAGAATAAACTGGGGCCCTGAAAATTTTGAAAAAGGTGGTTGTAGCAACTCTCATTAGCTCCAACAGTGACTTTATATTTTTTTGCACCCGATTATCCGAACCCTAGTTATTACTTACAGGAATTCCTTATTCAAAATTCAATCTATGTCGCGAATTGTATGAACAATCCTTACCTATCTGTTACTGGTCTGAATACGTAACGGACAAGCCCATACTGCTCGCGAAAATACCGTACTCCTTATTATCTAAAATGAGGTTTTTAGTTCGTTCTTCAGTGCGTAGTACTTTTCTAAATGGCCGTGTATTGAAAAGATTTTGTCGGACTGAATGTAAACTTTTACTCCTTGGCTTGGTAAATATTCACACTGTCTGTTGGCACGATACTCACGCGTAGAGTCGATAGTTTGTACTGATACATCCTCAGAAGTTTAAGAAAAAAAACATTCTCACGGCATTAGACACAATGCAACCAAAGGTGGTATTTATCGAATTGATCCAATCAAATCGTCACCATCTTGCATTAATTACTGTGCTAAGCTATTATTGAACTTCACGTGTCCTGAACTCATGTCGCTAGCTGTGAACTTTTTTTTTTATTATTGAAACGTGGTTGAAACGATAATATCGGACCTGTCAACCAATCATTATTAGCTTAACGTGAACGAGAAGATCAACTGTCCCTATAATGAAAATCTATTTTCGAATAGGGTTCTTGTAATGAATGTGCCATAATTGCTTTGCTCGTAACCGGCTGCGTCTAGCATTACTCAGCCGGCTGGCATGCGCGTGAGTTTAGATCGCATTCTTATAAACTAGTCTTGAAGTTTAAGGCGAACGTGCTTCCATTGGGAGGGGGGCCCTATAATTAGATTACCCATCTAGCAAGCAGACTTGTGCGACTGGACTTTTTCTCCCTATGCCGTGACGACGACAAGCATTTCTAATATTTGCTTTCCATGTACACTGCGTATTTGAAATGGCTTTTCTGGATGGGTAGAACGGCAGCGATGCACCATTGGAAATGGACAGTGATACCCACATCGCAAGAGGCCAATGTCTCTGCAAAATGTACTGGCCACATCGACACATGGTGGCTCGACTCGTGTAGGTCGACGACCGGTGCCGCTATCATGTTATAAAATTCTCGTAGCGAAAGTCATGTAACCATAATGAATTCTCATAATTTACGCGTT
Source organism: Scrobipalpa atriplicella (assembly GCA_029255725.1). NCBI lineage: Eukaryota > Metazoa > Arthropoda > Insecta > Lepidoptera > Gelechiidae > Scrobipalpa > Scrobipalpa atriplicella. Next base: position 25,861 of record JARACY010004338.1, on the reverse strand, counting down.
TATGGTGCCGTTGAACGAGGGTCAAAGGGCCGCATCGAAACAGATCGGGTGACAACTGAATCCATAAAATTACATCACACATAAATTAGACATTATTAAAATTCGTCATAACTTATGAATGCTTTTGAGGTCTTCTTGCTTTAATTGTAGGATGATATTTGAATAATGACGCGATGAAGACGATGAATAATCGCCGCTAGCGTGTTTGATCCAAGCGATGAAGTTACCGCAAGATAGAAACGGTCATAAAATTCAACGTTTCCAGTTTTAATCCAGCTCCTATCAGCTATCTTGTGCATGTTTCTTTCTTTTTAACATCTTTCGGAACCGGATCGCTCTAGCTAATGATATAATCAAAGCATGTAATTTATTTGGAATTTCGCATTCGCCCACCTAAAGTTTGTTTGGTGTCAGCCCACTTAGACACCGAGCTATTATCCATACCATTCTTTGTTGCATAATATCTTTTGTCTGTCATATCGGATATCTTCATTATAATATCATCGAATTACTTAAAATGTTATTTTTAGAAACTGGTCTCACTGTCCTAGATTTTACCTTATTAGATCTAACACTTTTACTCACTTTTTCTAAGTCTAGACAAAAAATCCGTGTATATTTTCACTATGCTATTTACACTTTCGAAAATCTGCAATTGAAACATCGTTGTCTAAATATAGCAGCGATATGTTTAGTATGAATGAGCTCAGTTCGCGTTTGTTTAGTGTATTTGCTACTTTGGAAAGACAAAAGAATAATATTTGGTTTTCTTGAACTTTGACCTCTTTTTCAAAAAATTTGACGACATCCTTTTCCATCTCTCTTAGCGTTCTAATAATGATAATGAATAATTAATGACACTATTTCTGTTTCTTAGTTTTACATCTACCTATAGGTGTAGACCACTCATGATGTCTGCCTCATTTTAGAGGAAGTTTCTTCTAGTGATTAGCATAGAGACAAACATTGAGAATGGGTTTCTTGAACTTTGACCTCTTTTACAAAATTTTTGACAACATAGTTTTCCATTTTTCTGGGCGTTCTAATAATGATTATGACACTATTTCTGTTACTTGGCTTTCCACTTGCCTATATAGACCACTAATGATGTCTCATTTTAGAGGAAGTTTCTTCTAGTGATTAGCATAGAGACGAACATTGAGAAGAAATTCTCGCAGTCGTATCTCGGTTCCGATGACGATTTCTCTTACAACCGGGCCAAGGTCGTCTTTCTGCTTCTAAGTATTCGATTTATAGATCCACTTATATTAAAACACTTTTGCGATTAATAGAATAAATGAATTGACCATTGGCTTGGCTTTGCGATGCCACGATAATTAATTTTAAACTTTTTTAAATACGGTAGTTTTGGTCTATCTGCTATTTCAAAGACCAGAGCTAACCATTGCATAAGAAAATAATATAAGTCAAAATAGATAGGTAATGCAATAAATTTGATGAACAAAGAACATTATGACAACAGAATACTGCTATAACTTATTGTTTTCAGATAATAATACCATTAGCAGATACTAAATTATAAATACAATTGAAGTATTAGAAAACAAATAATAATTAACTAAATGAATAGCTACTTTTCTAGATTTTTTATTCGACACAACTCATAGGTATATCTAGCATGTACGGCTAAGTAAGTCTGCTCTCTTTCTAGGAGAGCAATCAATAAATAAATTCCTAATGCGTTTCCGATCAGGCCTTCACACGTGTCCCTTGGTACGAACTATTTATAGTTATAGTGGTATATGGATGCCCTTAGCACGTGACGAGGTCTTCTTCAAGCAGGTCGCTTTTCACGACCTATTTTATAGCCCAAGCGCCATTGACCAATATATTTTCCTTTATCACTATGAATGATGATTCTAACCTCTAAATCTTATAGCCATTACAAACACTTCATAAAATAACAAATGAATACATGACCTACAAATAATGAAATTCATGATCCTTCAACAAGGCTGATAGTCAATGAAAACATTCATTTGTTATGCTACGCAGTTTACACTCATAAGAATGCAATAAAATGATAATTTTATTTGGAATAGCTGCATACGCGATATTTTTTAATCTTTTTCATTCATAATGTAGGCCAGGGATCCTTCACGTTTTCAGGATTGCAAAAATCTGCTGTGTTGCCAGTTGAGTCGCCGCTGTGATGACATTAACCAAATAGGTGTTAGAAAATAAAAATATTATGCAAATCAATGAAATCCTATTTGTAGTAGGTTGCATAGCATAACCGCTTTGCTTTCCTTTGTAATTGTTGAGTCGATTGTCTGAAATGCATTTGTTCTCCTACGCGTTGAGATCTTAACCTTCACAATCATTGATAACACTACACCTAGTCATGTTGAAGCAAGTGTATCTTCTTTACTTTTTTATTTACTTTGTTGAAACTGGCAGTCATTGAAAAAGCCATTTGATCATCAATACCTATGTTCCGGGTAGGCGCCATACCTAAACAATTTGCTCGGATCTTAGTCATAGTTAGTTCATGATGTCTTACTCTACAATTTTCCCTGATAGCCATCTTTGTTGGCTTAATTACAGTGCAAGTGGCGGAATATTCCGATGAACAATGGCAATCAGCTAGATATCACGACTGCAGTCACGAAGATCATCGACGGTTATTAAAAGGATTGTATCCGTTATTATTATTAGTATTACATTTATGCTGCTGGAGGTATCTTTAATTTTACCTCAAGAACTGAGAACATACTTAAGTTAGATATTTGAGTCTACATTTCTTAGGTCCCGCTTACTCCCATGTCTTTATTTTTTTTTCTTTTGTACGTTTGATTGTTCCTAAGTCGTCATTACAAGAATCGTAGTCTCGTAGAGTTTCTGCTACCAATTTACCTGTAGGTACCTACAGTTATTCTCACACTCAATAAATTTTTTTTTACTATTAACGCCATTTCCTTAATTTCTATAGAAATTTTTACGATTTCCTTTTTTGTCCTTTCCTAGTTTAACTGGTTTGTCCTAAAATTAATTTGACTAACATATATTTCAGGATTTTCCGTATTTCAGAGTTTCTAACACTGTATGCACCCAAGTAGTTAATTCTTCTCTTATCACAAAATTCACACACATACTTAGTTAATTCCAAGAAGGCTAAATTGTTTAAATCTTTTTCAATGTTGTAAAAAATCCACGATCCATCATTCGAGTGGTTGCATTCTGACAGGCATTATAATTTGTATTTTGGCCGCGAGGGATCGCTAAGCGAGTGAAAAAAAAGTTTGGTTAATTCTCACTTTAAAGTTGAGCCTGGTCTAACAGTCGAATATGATACCAGAATCAACAACATATAAATATTACTGCACAAATATTAGCACACAGCTACGGTACTCATCACTCTTTCATACTCAGGACTCAAATTGTAGGTACAGTCTAGGTACCCATCTTCTTGCGATCTCATTGAGTAAATAGCTCTAGTCACGATCTAAGGCCCGTATTTATAAACAGCACTCAAGAGTAACAGCTAGTTTTAGTTCGTATCAGAAATGTAATTTCAGTACAAAACGAAGGCTCGTATTTATAGCTATCTCAAGATTGAGAGCAATATTGAGTATGGATTTGACAGATCGTTTTGTACTGAAATGACATTTCTGATACGAACTCAAACTCGCTGTCACTCTTGAGAGCTGATTATAAATACGGGCCTAAGTTTCGACTAGGTGAGTGTACCTACCGCTGTCACTAAGAGAGCAGTTCAGGATCAACAGCAGTCGACTGCTTGTCTATCGAATATGTCAAGGTCCGAGATATGCAAATCTGATTGTATGATATATCATCGAGCTTGAACAATACTTAGAAAAGTTTCATTGAATGTCATTCATTACACGCTACTGAGTTCTGAGAATAATCATTGTTCACTTGACGCTAATTTGGCAATAAATTACATCAAAGCATGATAGTGACAACGAAAAACCTTTGTCAACGAAAAGAATTTCTGACTCGCGTGCTTGTTAAAGAGGGTCGCTTCGCTGGTAATTTATCTCTAGTGAAGTGAAGTTAAATCATACGTATACATCTGGCCTGGCCATAATAGCCTAGGTTTATTGCAAATTCCGTGGTATCGCTCCGATTCTTCACTGGCTTTGAAGCTATTATTTTATCGTTCCCAGTCCAGCATGGAATTCAGTAAATGTAGTGAAATGAACACAATAGTAAGTAGTCGGCCTCGTCGCCTCGTCGAAGGACTTGATGCAACACTATTGTCGTGCTCCTGGTTTTGCAATGTCGAGCGAAATGCTCCGAGTAACTGGTATACTATCGTAACCAGCTTTCTGCAACTCGAGCGGCTTGGAACCTCGGGCCTAACTTGACCTTTAGTTGCTTAGGTAACTAGATAAGTGCTTGATGTCCAGATAAACATCAGATATCTAATGCTTCGTTGTCAGAACTTGCTTAACCTCCCTAATCTTAATTTAGGAGTGCAATAGGGTCTTATTTAATACTGCAAAACGTTCACACAAACAGCACTATCTTCTGTTTGAATCGTCTAGCCATTGTTTTTGCTTTGCTAAATCAGAACCATGCGAATTTTGACCTTTGCTAACTGTTTCTCAAAGTATTACAACAAACAAATAATCCTCAACATTTCACGTACCTACCAAATATATACCGTCGCTATCCTCTAAGGTAAAACTTATGATTCACAGTTTGTTCTGAGCTATCGTTGTTCTCTTGTACGCGGGCTGCATTAAGAATCATTCATTCATCGGTGAGTCACCTTGCGAGTTTGCTACCCTCACTTCAGACAAGATAAACTTAATTTTCATAAATGGATGGTTCACAATGCAAACCCTTCGCAGACTGAACCGTATAGGATAGTTTCATAAATAGCCAATGAGGAGATTTTAGTAGGATCTCGAAGTCGACATAATTCCTCGGCTGTTAAAAATTGGTAAATTAAGTCGTCTTTTGGGTTAGGTGTTGTGATGTATTTTTCGTCATTTACTTTATCATTTCACCCTGTAAAATTTAAACGATAAGGGTATTGCCAGGGTCTTCCTCGTTGATTAAAGTAAACTGCTACTAAATCAGTTTCCCGACTGTTATTATAATGTAGAGACATTCATTCTCATATTTATAGGTGACTCACCTCACTACCCCTATGTCTCGAGACGGGATAAACTTGATCTTCATACTCATACCTAATTGAATATTTCACGTCGCTACTGTTCGTAGACGCTGCTATTTTATCGATACTTGAATCAGTTCATATTCTTATATTATGGAGCGGGATCTAAATTCGACCAAAGACCCGATGAATACCAAGGTGGTATAGTTTTCAAATCGCCTACTAACGCCTTATTGGACATGGTTTGTGTGACCGACCACTATTAAAGACAATGAACGGGATCGACGACTGAACGCTGTCTGAAGTGAGGCACTTTTTTTGACAGACAATCAGGCGAACGACCCTGCCATGCACTGTCCTAACCACAAATTGACAATATCAACTTTATGTTCCCCTGTGGGAATAGAACCTACAACCTAGGATCGGGAGCCCAAGACTACGAAGGCAGTTCATATTATCGACTGCATTCAGAACCATTTATTCGCTGGTGAGTCACCTGGTAGACCGAGACGCGATAAACTTATCGGCATAATTAGAAATTTCGACGTAGCCATCTTATCGGCCTGTTTTACAACTATTAATAGACACTAAAATGATATGTTACCACTAAATGGTTTTTTAGTTAGTCCTACTAAATACAACATGTTGTGTTGTGCTCGTGTGAGATCTGATCCGATCCACTCTGTATTGACAAAGACATTCATTATTTAATCCAACATCTCATTCAAATATGAATGATCGTTTTCGATGACTGATGCCGCAATATCGGTGTGTTAATCAATGTTATTTCTGTTATAAATCAGCTGTTGGTATATCTACATTATTATAGTTGCTGGCAAACATCTTGAATTCACTCATAAGTTCTTTGACTCAATCGTTTAAGATTTTTGCGGGGAGCTGTAACTAAAGAATCTCCTCCACCATATTTACCCTGTCTGATTTACCTATGATGTTGTTACAGATGGTACTTCCGCAAGATCAAGCGAATCGAAGCGGAGAAGAAGCTTCTTCTCCCGGAGAACGAGCATGGCGCCTTCCTCATCAGAGACTCGGAGAGCCGCCACAACGACTTCTCCCTCTCAGGTATGGAAATTACTTGCTTTAATGGGTCTCTGACTCTGACATCAAGTTTTGTATTTTTTTCTAGTATTGACCGGTTTGTCGCTATTTTTTATTTATTTATTTATTCGGCTTTGTGAAGAGCTCCCAAATCTTTCTGGACTTCGTACGTTCCATTTCGAAATTCGTTTTCATTCGTATACCTATAGAACACTGCACCAATAAATATACTGGATAACTGATTAGAAGCACTACCATTAAAAAATTCAATACGGCTGATATTTACGCATTTCGTACAGTGCATTTTTTATGTTTTTTATTGTACGGTACACGTACAATTGTTTTCATACCACAAAGTCAATAATGTACTGTTTTATTCGGGAACCACTTCTTGGCGATAAAGAACAATGCTACTTATTTCGAAAATTCGTGAATATTTGTAAATAACTTGTATTTACTTCAATTTTGCTGTAAATATTTATTACACTACCACTACTATACTACACTACCTATAAGTTTTTGTTGACTGTTATAAGTTTTACAATGCGTACAAAAAAAAAACATACATCCAAAAGAACAAAGTAATTATCATTGTAAGAGAGACATTAACAAATATTATCACCAATATTTCAGCAAATTGGTTTGTATTTCTGAATTCCGAGAAGGTCGAGCAAATTGAGATTGAAGAAAGCGAATAACGAAGTAATGACATGGCAGTATTAAACAAAAATATGTCATTCTCTTTTCTTCAAAAAGAATAATGTAATGTGCACTTTCAAAAAGTGGAACATCCCTTGTGGTCGAATTACTCATGCATTGTTGAAGAAAATTTCTCTGCTCTCTGGGTCAACTTCTTTCCTTGTTGTGATTTACCCGCAGAAAACGAAAGTCATTTCTTTCTATTTAATTTCACAATGTTAATATGCTTCAGTACGTCTCTCGATGTCTTTCTGAGCGGACGATACCTTGCGAGCTTTTAGGAGTCCAATCATCAGAGACATGGGGGTTTACTTATTAAGCAAGGACAGTGCAGACAGAGTAGGTACCATGAAACTAGTCATCTGTCCTCTCCCTTAACTCAAGTCATTGGTGTCATTCATATCATAAGTTACAGACACCAATGTGTACTTTGAATTTGTTGTTGTTTTCGTATGCGTTGTCGAATCGACATACAAGCTGATGAACCCTGGTTTGTGTAGCTTAGCTACAACTATCACACTCTGATAGCAGCATTTAGAATTTTGAAGGATACTCAGCCGATCAATTAGAAGCTGGTCTTTTCAATGATAAAACTGTCTAACGTTCCTTGATACATCCTTGCTCTAGGAAGGTCTGCATCCGCAGGCTGCATCCTGATAAAAACCGGTCGAGTTTTTCTAACCCTGCAACTCGTGGGAAGAGCCTCTGACTAGTTCTATATCTGTAATAATTACTGTTATAAATACTAACTGCGGATAAGAAATAGGCTTTAATGATTGTGCTCTCGGTATATCTTGTTTATGGAAATTGCTGCGCGTTGCTGAATTAATTTGTAATAATGTAGAGTGTTACACATCCATGCAATGCTTTGCCATTTTGTTGCGTAATAATGGCCTGGCAAGACCGTTATACATACATACTGCACATATTTAGTATTAAAACACTTTGTTTCACTTAACAAGATACAAAACATTGTATGAAAATGTGCACGATCCAAATAATGCAAATAATAATTATTGTTTCATGTCTTAATGACACATTTTGTCTAGAATTTCTTTACAATAATGACTCAACCATGTCATGTACGTGCTTGAAAGAAAGGTCCTCATAATTGTTTTGTTAGTATCTTCTCGTCAGCTGAAGTACATTTATTTTTCCCTTTTGCTTTTGTGTCATTTCTTCATTGTAGCTTGCTGTCCTGACTCTCTACGCTGTCTTCCTTTTCTCTCATCCAAGAATAGGTATTTTGCCCATGAATCGTCTCACATTTCGTATTATCTCACTCAAAGACACGTCTTGTGACCAAAACCGCCGCCCGCGCCGGTCGGTAGCATAGCAACAAGGCTTGATGTCTGCATTTAAATGAGCTACGAAAGAATCCATATAATGAACCATCGGACAATTGCAAACGACGTTGCGCCACCCATATTACCATAACAGGGGGCAGCCATACTGCGGATACTTTTCATACCGCTTGATCCACTGAAGGCTTCCATATTGCGCAACAGAAGAGAATGTAGTCTTGAATATGGACTAGGCTGTAACACTAGAAAAATAACTGAATTTAATTAGACATAGAATGAGGTTAATACCTGAGGTAAAGTTAGATATCTTATTTAAATACGTATAGGTTTTAGTTTCAGTGCACTCTATGTTTATGCACTTATCTAGGCATTCTCCATACCATTCTTTTCACGAAACATGACCATGAATATGAACACAAAATCGTTACGAACTGTAGGTATGTAGTAAGGTACGTATTGAAACGAAGAGTACGAATTATTTCAAATTTTCTCTATTTTCAGTTTACTCATAATTGCGGTAAAGACAATGTTTTTTTTATAATGCTGGTATATATCACATCCCATTAAAATGGCACTTATGTTATTGTCCTGGCGTCTCAGCTCATAATGTCCTTTTCTCAAATTGACCTTTTCTCAAAATGTCCTTATTTCTAAAGGGGAAATATGACTTTATAGTGCAAAACATTATTGTTAATGTGAAAATATTAAATTTTGAATTGTTTACGTTAAATTGTCCATGTCCGTTATAATAACAAAGTAACTTCCATGCTAATAAATAAACCAAATATGTTCTACTAACTACTAATACTATGGTATAACTGAGTTAATAAATAAAATGCCACATTATAATAAAACATGGTACCTCATAACAAATGATGTTACCAATAAAAATACCTACTGTCTAAATAAATATTTACCTACTACCTACTGTTTATAAGTTTTGTTATTTTGAACGGGATTAATATATGTACCATGCAACTGCTTTGAAATATCGAGGATAAATAAATATAATCGCGGTAATAATTTCGTTAAAAATAACAATCAAATTGTACCTACTGTTTATTTTTATAAATCACATCATGTACTGACACATTTTTGTTTATTTATCGGTTTTACTTATTTATTTACTCTATAATCTTCTTTTCATAATAGAGATAAGTTATAAATTTTATAATTTGCTACAAAGAGCGTCATTCATTAAGAATGTATTATACAAATTAGCATAACACCAATCATATTTCGTAATAATACCTACATAATAAGTGTAAATTTTTGGCATGCAAGCACATTCAAGATAATTGATAACCTTCTTTGTAAAACACCAGTCAACCAGAGGCGTGTCTCGTTTGCCAATGGAAGTGACTATAAAATGCATAATCGGTGTAAAACATGTAATTTGTTTCCATAATCTTGTACAACCTTCTATACCGTTTCATAGTTTATTCAAAGCCACTTTCCCTAATAATTTCTTTAATTTTCATCGAAAACTATATTTTTTGTTTTGATTTAACGAACCCTCTTCGTTTGCGTTTTCGGCCTAATCCGCCGAGTTCGTTTTAATACCACTGTCAGCTGATCAGATAAACATATTGATCAGTATTTCTTGTGGAAAGAAATAATTATGACTGTATTCCATATTTCCCTTGTTTTGCAGAAATTAGTCATGGTCATGTGATATTGTGCAAATTGTAGCCATTTTCACGATCAGTTCTACAATAGTTGAAAACTAGTGTAACTGATGTTTTCAATTTACATTCAAATAGAACGTGTAGATATTTTTCTAATAGATTGTTTCTAATTCTGCTTTGATTTTCCGCATGGAAAAGTTGGTTGAAGCGTCAACCTTGTTTGTCAATGCAATAGGAACTGCCAGGAAAATAAATAACAGAACAAAACTGTTTAGTCTACTACATTGATCTGGTTCACCCATCAAAAGAACATGGCTTCTATTCTCATGGGGAACACGCAATTTCATATACTCAATTAGTTTTCAATTTGGCACGATAAAATTAGAACAAACAATAAATAGAGCAATTCTAGGTACCAGGGGATTCTCGAATAACCACTATGTTAACTGTGTTCCAAGGTGCAGTTCAAACAATGGCACACTTAACATCGTACCCTGCGTGCCCTAATACCTGCACGCAAACTGATCTAATGATCGCCAATCGATCCGCATACAAGTGGCTAAGTTCTGGACCACATTGTAAGATTCTGTCCTGTGTTCTATCGACACGATAAAAAGTATCGTACAGGGAACAAAACTGCGTTTTATCATTTCTCTCGCCTCATGCTTGCTAGCCGTTAATGGCTTTCAAAATTCCATTCAGCCAGGCACTGAACAAACACTAGTAACAGGTAGCGGTGTTGATATTTTGTAACAGCTACCTATATTATTTGGGTCGCGTGCGCTGGCTCTCCGTTATTTGCAATAACTATTATGTTACTTACCAAACACCAGCAGTGTGCGGGGTAACCGAACTATGTACGACTGTTTACATTGACTCGTATGACTCACTGGACTTGGAGAGTCCATGTTTAATAATTAATAATGCACGGTTATATAGACATGTGCAGAGATTTAAACTTGCAAGGCATTGACGCAATCCGGTGGCTTTTTGGACCCTTGTGATGTCTTGTCTGACTTGAAGCAGGCTCTAAGACGTCAGAGAATTACCAAGAATTGATCATATTTATAAAGCGATAATGTTTTTTTTAACTAATAAACTTCTAAGAAAACGATCCACCTACGCCTGAATTCCTACAAAACCGCAGACATCTAACTGTATTTTTTCCTCATCTGCAGTGCGAGACGGCGACACAGTGAAGCATTACCGCATCAGACAGCTGGACGAGGGCGGATTCTTCATCGCGCGCCGCACCACCTTCCGCACGCTGCAGGGAGCTGGTCGAGCACTACAGCAAGGACGCCGACGGACTGTGCGTGTCGCTCAGCAAGCCGTGCGTGCAGGTGAGTGTTTCTCGTAAACCTAGCTTTAGACATCCACACTGCTCTGCAAGCCGCAGAAGCTATAAACTGCCAGGCGAGAAGAAGCATAGCGAGGTCCTCGCTCCTTTGCTGCCAGGAGACTGTCAAAATTGGAAGAGAACGAAATCACACCGTGCATTTTATTATTCAGGCGCTTGCTTACTATCAGGTGTGTCGTATGTTTATTTACCGCATTGTGGCATCACATCGCACAGCTGATCTATTGTAATTGCGAATTCGCCATTTGGAAGGTACCGGCTAAATTGCCTGTGGGAAGATTCCTTGAAATTGCAGTGCTACCACGTTTGAGATCGGTTCTAGGCCATGAGACAGACACTAGAAAACTCAATAAAACTGCTGACCGTAATTTTGTCTACTGGAAATATCATAGATTAAAGATTTTAGTGGTGAGTCAGGTTTGTAAGTGCGTTTTATAAAATCGAGTCCGTCGTAAAATGTGATCTGATCGTATTCAGGAATTGAGTACTTTTCACCCTTCACGACATTATGACACTGCGGGATAAGGGCTCGGTTGAAGTTTTATACGCTCTTGGAAAACCTTTTGTTTCGGGAGCAGTAAAGTGTCCTTTACATTACCCATTGTTACCCTCTTTTTATTCGCCACGCCAAGGAATAATTTCTGTATTGAACTAAATTGGTAGTGATTTGAAATGAAAGCTAAAGTTTGTTGAGATAAAAATATTATGATATTAGACAGGCACAATATCATAAAATCAAACACCATTGTTTGACTGCCTAAATTAAATACAATTGTCGAAATATTCAAAATATATTGAAGTATCAATTACCAGCGGCCTAAATACTATTCATAAAAATATAATAATAAGATATCGTATGATGGATGTAACACTAGTAACGAAATTGTTTCTTTTCGTAAACCTACTGTGATTGCTCAAGTCAAAACTGCTAAAATAATACCTAATTGCAATTGCCAAACGTAAAATGCGTCAAATCAAATAACCTAACGCGCTGCGCAGAAAGTCACACGCGCGTTTAGTCAGCACTTACACTTACATTGGGTACATGGTCAATTTACAATTTATTATTATGCAACTAGAGACCTTGACAGAGACAATAGTGCGTTAAAGATGTATCGGTCGGTAAATTGTATTATCAAGTTGATTTGCCGAAGATTACCGCGAGCTATTAAACTGTATCTTATTGTTAGATCGAGCCCATGACTGTTTGTTCTAATGATACAAGGCGGAATATGTTAGAGTTCAACAAAAAATGTTTCTTTATGGCGACTTTGTGCACATTTTAAGGAAAAGCATTTGTTTTATTTTAGTGAGAGATATAATGTATTGGTTTCTACCAATATTGAGCTGCAAATTAATCATTATTTTACATGGATTATCGAGTCATCTTCGTTTTTATCATCTAATTTTGATAGCTCCAGTTTGACCGTTCACGCAATAAAATGTTGTACGTTAACATTTGCAAAAATTCTTAATCAATTCGCTCTAAACTAAACTAATAAAGGCCACACAGTGCATTCTTTCATATATTATTTATCGCACTAGAGCACTAATGATATGCTAATGCCAGAAAATATTTTCTTGGCATTTTCCTGTGTCCATCTAATTGTGCCGATGTGAGTACCTTGCTCTAACTACATAATCTTTAAAAATTGCCGATGGCTGTAAGTGAATAATAGATGTGTCGAACGAGGTCGCTTCAGTCGACTGCAATATAGCACAAAAATATATCATTACGCGTCCAAATATATTATTATTTGTGAATTAATTTAGAAAAAAATGGACGTTTGAAATTGATGATATTATAGAGTATCCACTGGGAACGTCACTATTTTTTTTCGCATGATTAATTTGTCAATTTATTTTTTGACCTTTCAACATTCAAGTTATTCCTAGTGGTAGGTATGACTGTTTGTTGGTATAAAAAATCTATCCGCGATCCGCATCGCACAATAATGATGACCGTATCAGGGATTCTGTTATTTGAAGATGAATATTGCCAAAATATATATTAATTTAGAAATATACAGCTGAGTTTGTTATTCTTCCAAGCTGGACTGGGAGCGACAGAAAAACATAGAATGTGCCAGCTGCATCTCCTCCCGAGCATGCAGTAATAACCAGATAAGGGATTCGAGGGTTTCATTAATTGTAATTTAGGCGACGCGACGGGCTGACAACCTGTCACTACAGCAATATACCTACAGATCTATCTTAAACAACCCCTTAAAACTCGTCAGACGTGGCGGAACGACCTTTGTTTGGGTCGTTACCGCTCTGCCTACCCCATTAGGGATACAGGTGTGATAGTTAGTATGTATGAGTTTGTTAAATCCTTGGAGCCTAAAGGAGAATGGGCGATTTTGTATCCGGTAGTTTACCACGTTGTGGTATGTGTTATTTTAAAGGACAAACATATCTATAGTTTATTGTATGTCGCCACCGCCAATAAGCTATTCAAAAATATCTGTTTGTAGCCTTTAGCTCATCATCAGGTATGAAATAAAGGCTAAGAAGCTAAGGTAGCATGGATGATTTAAATTCACCGAAGGACTAATACCCCTGGACAAAGACTCGCGTGGAATTTATCTCGAGTCCAGCTATTAACATTTCAACTGGTTATTTATTACGCATTTTCCACGCCTCTTCTCCCCGAGTCTTCTATGCGGATATGCATTCTCCAAGGATTCTTGGTGCTTATGCTGGAGAAATGTCGTCAATTGGCAGATTCAAGATGGCGACTAGAACTAAACTTGCTATAATATGTCTGTAAGCAAAATACTGCTCAATTATTGCGAAGTGATTTTATTCTGATTTACTACGACGTAAATCACAGAAGGAATGTAGAAAAAATCAGTATAACTTATAACACGTGTTTATTAAATACCGATCACATAAAAACCCCTTCTCTTACCACGTAGGTTGCAATTAAGTGCAATCTTTTATGAATAACACTTCGATGACTAGTAGTACGAATGATAACGCAATAAGTAATATTCATCCTACAATGTCCTCTTTTAGTATTATTGCGAAGGTTGTTTCTGCGATGCCTACTCGGATTTCCCAAGTTATGTCATTGAGATAAAAGGCTTGTAAAATTCGCACTGAAAAGGAATTATCGTTCTAGTTTCGTGAGTTGCGCTTGCGACGCCAAGGCCGAGATGGCCTAGTATTTATTGAAAAGTATGTAGTAGGTATCTTTTAAAACGAATATTCTGATTAAAAATACTTAACAGATATCTTTCTGCAAGTTTAAAACAAAGCTAGACCAGTATTAACAGTTATTTTTATTACGGAACTAATTGTTAATTATTTCATTTGCATTGCAATCTTCTCTGAATAAACGAAATTCTCCTCCGTGGCGTAAAGGGCTTCTGTTTTTTTTATATATCTAAAAGTTGACAACGCTCTGCTTATCCTGTAAAATATGTAATCGTGATTTATGTACGTACTTGTATTAGAATCGTACATACGTACCGCGCTCGAGCAACTCAAGGTGCCACCATTAGGTATCTCTTATTTGTTTCACGTTAAATATTCTTTGCTTTAGTTTGGACATTTCTATAACACTGACTACTTGCCGCGGGTTTTTGTAAACAGACAGCCGTTGAATCGATTCGCGACGCGGGCGCAAGTTGGATCGTGACGTCAGCTAGTGAGCCTTTGTCGTTGTTGACAAAGAGCGTGTTGCTGTATGGTTGCTGGCACTAGAGTAAGAAACCGTACAGATGCAAAACCTAATACAAATGCGATCGGTAGATTAATGGATAAGATGTTTATGTTAATAACTTCATTTGACAAGAGCATACATTTCATAATTATTGACACAAAAGTCTGACACCAGGGTTCGTCAGGTCGTTCGTAGACTCGAAAACCCACACGAAAAAGAAGAAGACTATATTCCTTATTGATGGCAGTTCGTTCCAACATTTGGTAGCTTAGAAGTGGAAGCTAAAGGTGCACTCTACAAACAATTTGGCGGCGCGGAGTGTGCGTGTCCTCCTGCTGTTGATGAGTAGGTATGTATGTTTGCATGAAGTCCTTCTGTCGCATTTCTAGTGTAGTGTCCTAAACCAGTGCGGTATTACGTAGTCGATGTCTCTGTATGGTTTCTTACTCTTGTGGTTACTCTGTTTGTGGAAGCTCTCCAGTTGGACGAAACATTGTTCTTGTTTCGTCAAGTCTTGGTACTGGTTATTGTCGCTTGTCAGAAAACCATTGTTGTCTCAGACTCAGATGTAAATTCCTGAAATATTGAGATGAAGGACAATCTTCTCGTTGTTATTTATTTTTATTTGCGAGTATGTTTGTCCATAGAAGTTAGTGATCTACCGTTGATTCTAATAATATTGTCTTTGTTCTATATTAATATAAAAACATAAACTAATTAAAGATTAAATAAACCTGCTTTACGTTGTAATCTAAAATAAATTGATCTTATTCTGGATACTGACTATCAGTTTCAGGAGATATTTTTTTTTTCTAACTAGGAATAAATTTGCTTCATTATTTTGATTCATTCTAATTTAATGAGTGCTAAGTAGCATTATATTATAATTCTTAATTGCAACTGTTAAATTATAGTTATTTTCTTCTCACCGCAAGATATAAATAACCTTTCAAAAAACTGTATTCATTTAATAAAAATAAACTAACCACAGGATTGTACAAGATTGTAGCTATCTGCGGTTCCAAACAGGTTAATCTTGCTTGATGCATCACAAAGTTTAAACTTTTGTTGTAATCAAACGTTGAAGTATTTAACAGTCGAACACCCTCTTAAAGTAGCTAATTCTGAGGGTATTAGCAATTTTAACAGAACTTCAAAATTTAATTACGTCATAGTTTTGCGTCACGCATGCCGTTATGATGGGTATGAACTTAAAAAAAAAAAAGGATTTTTTGATTCTGAGAAGACTATAATGTAGATCACAAACAAGCATTGTTTTTTTCATGAACACCTTTTTGTTCACTTGTTTCATAATAGACATAATTATTATTGTGTTACACCAACATGTGCCTTTACATGCGCTCAATAAAAATAAAAGCGTGATTAATTTACATTCCAAACAACTTGTAATGTATTTAACTTTATGAATAAATGGTCGGTGACTTCACTGATTAGATCTAAAACATCTTTATTAAATCTGCTGTTTTATTGTGGTTGCATGAATAATGCATAACACTTGTATTATGTACTTTTTAAATCGGTCATTTAAAATTAAGTGAGACATTAAACATAATACGATTATATACTATTAGATGCTATTAGCAATATTGCTATTGATCTTTGAGCTAGATATTAATTTATCTGTCTATATCAGCCCACATTTACAAAAGAAGAGGCCTATACTATATAGGTAGATAGATAGATAGACATTAATGCCTAACTAAAATAACACACGTTTAAATTTTTTGGGTAAGTATTTCTTCCAAATACTTAACTCTTAGAGATGTCCTAGTTTATTAGATTATTTTAAAGATTTAATGATATTTCAAGCAAACTATCATAATTATCTTTTTTAATCTACAAAGTAGCAAAAGTAAGAATACTCCACAATAACTGCGTAAAAAAAAGTTTAATAATGCCGTGACGTAAATGAATTGTCATAATGAGCGCCATTGTTCTGTTCGCGTGCAAGACAATGTTTATTCCACGCCTAATGAAGGATTTTGTCTCGCCTTGCATTGAAAAAGACTATTTCACTTGATTTTTCTACTAGAATAAAGGGCTGTTTTAAAAGGATGTAGGTTATAAATCGTTGTCTGTTATTTGCACAACTGGTACTGATTTCTACCTTAGTCACCCGCGACGATGGCTTCTATTGTTGTCTTCCAAAACAGCACAACTTAAATCCATAAAAAAATATACTTATCAAAATAAACCGTTAGGTCACAGATTACTTATGAGCGCGGCGGGCTTTTGTGGTTAGGTATACTTCATTTTAAGAGCACGTAGCTACATCGTAGTCTCTTCGTTTTAAATATTATAATAACATGCTACGAAAGTGGCTACGCCGTAGCAAGTAGGTACTAATATTGATTGAAACAACACAACACTACAACAGTTAATAAAAACAAACTCAATAATCTTATAAGTAGCTGCTTGTTTATTTTCCAAATAAAAAATTGTCTAGGTAGTTGATTACATACTTTTTAAATTCTATCAAAATTGAATAACAACATGGTAAAGTTTCACAACATACAAAAAAATCTGCACCCGCCTTATGAAGAAACTTCGCAAAACAAATTAAGAAACTTAAGCCTCGACGAAGCAAGAAAATAACCTAGATCATTCAATATGCCGCCATGAAACTTCTGAGCTATATTGCAGTTTGTTACCCCAAAATTGTATTTCGCAAGCATTTTGCGGTTGCAGTGGCAAATTGTTCAGTGCAATATTTAGCAGTGCACTGCTGGCTAGGGTCGTCCGTCTATGTCTACGCTTCCCAATGCCTCCGTTGTTAGAGGTGTATCTTGATATGAAGGTCGTAGTTGTTACATATTATTGTGATCATTATCAGCCTGTATCAGTTCACTGCTGGACATAGGCCTCTCCCATAGCACGCTGAGTGGCTTCATCTTCAGCAGTTCTCATCCAATTTCTGCCTGCTTTCTTACGAATTATTGTGATATTATATCAGTAGGAATTCGTTGTCAGACTAACGTTGGATTCTTCATAAGCAAAAATAAGTATGTTACCGTACTTTGGACATGGGCCTCTTGCAGGGCGTTTTACCTTACTCATCACGCTTGGCAGACAGAAATGCGAGTGCAGTGCAAGATACAGCAAACAAACCCTGATGTTTTCCTTGAATAGATCGACTTTTATGGCGCCCCCGGGAAGTGACGAGATATCACAATGACCTCTATTTACAATGATTACAAAAATAAAAACGGTATTGCCAAAGTCAATAAACATTAGACGTCTGAAATAGAAACCACAGATTATGCAAATCTATATAACTAAACATAATACAGCAGCTGTGTAAATAACTATTGATCGTTATGTAATATTAAGGCTGAATTTGACAATGTTATATTTTATTTCTATTTGCTGACTACATACATACATACATAAAATCACGCCTTAATCCCTAACGGGGTAGGCAGAGCAAAAACGACCTAAACAAAGGTCGTTCCGCCACGCTTGACAAGTTTTGAGGGTTATTATTATTAGTAGATATGTATATTGCTATAGTGACGGGTTGTCAGCCCATCGCCTAAATTGCAATACACTGAAACCCTCGAATCCCTTAGCTGGTTTTTACAGCATGCCCGTGAGGAGATGCAGCTGGCACATTCTATGTTTTTCTATCACTCCCAGTCCAGCATGGAAGTAATTTGCTGACTAGTTATGGATAACTCGCTTTTGAAATTGTTGTTTCACTTGTAGTTTTAAGATTTTTCCCGTGGTTAAAATTAAAAGTAGCCTTTGTTACTTCTGAATGATTTGGGTTTCTGTAGCTTTTTAAACGGTCAAACAAACTTAAGAATCTTTTCTATTAACATAATTATGGTACAAATATATGATTATCTTCTAACTATATTGGCATATTTTTGGTGATTCATATTATATCATTTTCGTATTAGCTAATATAACGAGCAAAGATGGCGAAATGTATTCAACCTTGAGCTTTACTCTGCTTCTATGACATAAACACGTTTGTCACCAGAATTACTCGTTCTTGTATAATATTCGATCCTCTCTCTTTATCTGTGCAAGTAAAGGAGCGATGTATGTTATATAACAATTTAACAATATTCGCACTTTCCGCAACAGGTCGTATTGCATCAACAGTTTTATGATAACACTTCTGCCTACACCTAAACCTAACTGTTATTGCATTTTAACGACAAATTCTTTAGGCGTGTTACGTGTGAAAACTTATCAATGCATTTCGTCCTGCAGTTATCGTTCCTTGTGTTTTGGGCGTTCCTGTAGTGTAGGGATTGATAAGTTTTCCGTAGATTAAAGTATAGTTCTTTGAATTCCTGTATTCTTGTAAAAAAATAATTATCCATATAGCTTGTTTGTATCCGGAAAACGAGCAAAACTGCTGTTGCATATCTAATGATTACAGTAAATCTTCGTTATCCTGATTTCTTCGGTTTCCAGTCATAATGCTTTGTATTTACAACCACTTAGCAGTCACTTGAACATGTTTAGCTACTAAATGTAGGAACCCAATACAATATAATTTTACGCAAAAACCCGCCTTGCTACTTTCTGTAATCCAATACAGAACTTCCTATTAAACTGGCCCTATAGTTACGCGGTCTATAAAACACAAATATTTTTATGGTTTATTTATTCATACTCTACGTAGAATACTTGTTGTTTTGACCGTCTTCGGGACATCTTTGTAAATGTGAACCGGTAGATAATTATTAGATAAAATATGTAAATGGCTTACTTATTTCTTACCTAAAGTTTTATTGAAATCTTCGTAAAATAAGATAAAGAATCATTTCGATAAGTTGCATCGTGGTTGCAATGAATATCATGAGTGTTGATAATGATAAGGCCTGTAGGTAGTGTTAATGTCACTGCTCATTTACTGCGTATCATAACTGCAAGGGCTGTGTAAAACAGACACTTTATCTTTTAAAGTACAGTTATGTCATTCTTACACAATACAAGTCTCGCTATCGAAATTATGCGTCTACTCTACCTAGATTTTAAAACGAAATTCTGTTCTGGCTTTGCTCCAAAACTGTCCGAGTTGTGCACCATCAGATCCTATGGAATAGACATAGACAATAATCTAATCTATTACGCTATACACTATGCAATGCACTGTTGACAATTTTGTGTTAGTTTTTTTTTTTTTTTTGCGAATCAAGGCTTGTGGGAAGTAAAATGCCCAGTCGGTCTGCCTATTGTTTGTGGCCGATTTTAACATACGCTCGACACGAGATGATTATCAAATCCAGACTTTATTCAACAAAGGACTTGCCCAAAAGCGTACAGTTATCAATTGTATCTGACAATAATCAGCATGTCTGGTAACCCTCGTCTGGTACACACTATGGGTGGAGCGGACCGTAACATGCATCCAGTCGCGGTCCCTGCCCACCGGTATCATGTTACCACGCGGCGAGAAAAAAAAACAATACCTACATAAAGGGTACCTTGGTAAGCCACATTTACATATAGCCTGTATGTCCTTTTAGAGGACAACGGTTTTAAGGCCAATCGGTAGCAATAGCCACTGACAGCCACGTAAATTCATCCTATTCGGTTGGTCAGTTTAGCAAAAATCTTTTTGCCAAACACCTAGAAATATTTTATGGCTAAAACCACGTCGAAACTCATATCGACGACTCCAACAGTCTATTAGAAAAGTTCGACAATGCAAATGCTTGCAGAGCAGTTATTTATTGAGCACGTAAATGGCACGGTTCGATACAACCGCTGAGTCAGCTCTACTCACTCCAAAGGTTGAAATTCGCACGCGCTCTATCTCTCATTCCCCCTATCCTTTGTTTCCCACTTCACTGATGACGTCATGAGTTCATGACTTGTTGCGTCGCCTTACCGTCTGATCTTTATCAGGTGGTTGACCGCAACTTGAAAATGCTGGTGTAATAAGTATACCAACAATACACAGCACTATAAACACATTAAACACCTGTTATAGTCGCCTGCTTGTCTAGTGGTAGAACTTTGAACTGATTCATCGTAACTAAATCTCCGTCTTGCTATTATATTCGTTACTTGATACACGTGTTCCGATTGTTATAATGGACGGTTTTGTAATATTAAATTGCTATAGATAGACTTTATTATCTTTTCAGGTTGGTCGTAAATCAGGATTTTCCGATAATTTCCACATTAGCCATTTCTGACAATAATTCTTAAAAAGACAGTTAAACGGTGGTTATGTGGCAAGAAAAAGAATACAAAGAAATATTAATAAATCAAATAACATAACAAAACAATGGATCGGGTCTTTCTCGACGGCCTTTTAAAGGTCCCTAAATTATACGAGTAACGCCCGTGACAATGGCAATGAAACATTAATGTACGACCTTTTGTTCAGATGACGTTACTAACGGTATGAATTAATAGTAATAGTAGCTTGCATTGCATAAGTGGAAAGATCGTATCTGTTTATTCATTTATTAGGGAATAATGGGCATTCCCACTAGATTACTACACATATTAGCTCCTACTCCTAGTCTACACTACAGGTAGGCATACAGGTATATATACCTATGAAAACTTTTTACTAAGCCGCGAGTCCGGAAAGACAGTACATATATCAATCTTCCTGACTACACAACTGATGTAACTCGTGTAACTCCCTTCTTCTATAAACACTTTTTATTTTTTGCAGGTTGAGAAGCCTGTTACCGAAGGCCTGTCACACAGGACACGCGACCAATGGGAGATCGACCGATCCTCATTAAAATTCGTGCGCAAACTAGGCCATGGACAGTTCGGAGAGGTCTGGGAGGGACTGTGGAACAACACCACACCCGTCGCCATCAAGACCCTCAAATCCGGAACCATGGATCCGAAGGACTTCTTGGCCGAAGCCCAGATTATGAAGAAGCTGCGGCACAGCAAGCTGATCCAGCTGTACGCTGTGTGTACGCTGGAGGAGCCCATCTACATCATCACTGAACTGATGAAGAATGGCTCGCTGCTCGAATATTTGCAAGGTAAGGTGATCTGATGAAAAAAAAAATACAAATGGATACAAAATTCCTCCTAAAAATCGTTACCACTTTCGACACCTTTTCTTTGAAAGCCTTTTCTTATAGATTCTTGCGTCAAATCTGATGTAATATTTCTAAATACGTTATAGAGCCATCTAAATCCTGCTGTTGTCAAGTAAAATTCCAAAGTAGTTAAATTGTTGCACCCGCATAGGTTTCAGTCTATTTCTAGACTGAGGTTAGTTTAGTCTGTTGAGCTAAATACTTTGAATATAAATTCTAATATTGTAGTCGCAGATAAACAACACATAAAACATGTTTTTGAACAATTTACTTTTCTTTTGAACTGGATATAATGTTAAGGTTAGGCCATATAATATTTTTATGATTTATTTACTACTTGAACACGATATGTAAAGCCACGATACTTTGCGAAGTAATTTTTACCCACTGATAAGACTATATTTTATGGCCTTAATATCCTCTTTTCATTGTAAAACATCCATTATTACATGACTCATATGGTGTCGCATATTATCTGGGTCAATACATGTATGTATCTGTATTGTAATTAAGGTGATGGGCTGACAACCTGCCACCATAGCTATACACAATACAATCTAATATTGCCCTCAATACTTGTCAGACGTGGCGAAGGCGCCTTTTACTAGGCGTTTTACGCTTTGTCTACCCCGTAAGGGATAAAGGCGTGACATAATTATGTATCTGTGGCATTGCTGTAGTGACGGTTCTTCAACCAATATCCAAAATTGCAATAAACTCTAGGATTTATGGGCTAAACGAAATGACCCCAAGTTTGACATTACGAACATCTATTGCAGGCAAAGGTCGAGGTCTGAAGCTGCAACAGCTGATCGACATGGCCGCTCAGATCGCGGCCGGCATGGCGTACCTCGAGTCGCAGAACTACATCCACCGCGACCTGGCCGCTAGGAACGTGCTCGTCGCCGACGCCAACATCGTCAAGATCGCCGACTTCGGGCTCGCTAGGCTCATCAAGGTGAGCTCGCGCACACACACACACACACGCACACGCACACGCACACGCACACTCACACGCACACGCACACGCACACGCACACACACAAACACACACACACACACACACACACACACACACACACACACAAATAACCCTCAAAACTTGTCGGACTTGGTGGACCGACTTTTGATTATGTCGTTGACGCTCTCTGCATCATACCCCATTAGGAATAAAGGCGTGATTGTATGTACATATGTATTTTTTTTTCAAAACTTTCATTGCCAGAGGAAAGTAACTAAGTACGTTTTATTGTAATGTTTATCCTCATTGTAGCTGTTATCTTTTTAATATTCGCAGAACATAATGTATAATACCTAATTTAATTACACAAATTAGTGTTATGAAATTGTAACTTTGATTTATAACGTGGTAGAAATATTCTTTGTGGTTTTCTGTTTGATACTGACGCAATGCAATATCTAATTATTTATCAATAATTATAATTTATCGGTAAAAAAACAAAACTTGGTAATAGAATAGTACATTGAGCATCGAGAGGAGAACGTGACAGATTCCCGACGAGGTAGTTAATGCCTATTCACTCTTGCCTTGAAAATGCCCAGCCCCTGTAGCATGCAGCCACGATAAGGCCGCGATCAGGCCGCAATAGCCATGTTATCATATCTATCTGTCAAATTGTGTGGGATTTGACAGAAAGATGCGAAACGGGGCTGATCATAACGTTCGGAAACAGATCCGCAGGCAGGGAGTTCCACTGCTTAGCTGTTTCTATCTTAAGTAAAATAACACTTATTCCGTATTGTTTCTAGGAGGATGAATACGAGGCCCGCGTGGGCGCGCGGTTCCCCATCAAGTGGACTGCGCCCGAAGCCGCCAACTACAGCAAGTTCAGCATCAAGTCCGACGTGTGGTCCTTCGGCATCCTGCTCACCGAGCTGGTCACATACGGCCGGATACCATATCCAGGTAATATACTAATGGGGCAGCGCGCCTAGCGACAGTTACTAGGCCCTCGCCTCACACAGAATGCTGACTGCAACACATGAACTGCTGACAATGCAAGACGGTCACGCTACCTAATGCAATGTAACTATGGATACGTCACACACATCATATGAAGATAGCTAATCAGAAGCCGACGCCTGAAACACGGTTCACCAAATGGACCTGTCCCCGAGCACAACACCTTTTCCACCATGCGGTCATCCGCCACCTGGCCTTCATTATTCCTACCCGACACTAACACTAGAGCCACAATAGTGAAAGAATCATAAAAATCGGTAAAGTCGTTTTGGAGTTTATTCGTACAAACTTTCCTCGTAAGAGATATATGAGCAAATAATACATCCAAATAAAACTCGATAATAATAATGTAAAATCTTGATTATTGCCAAGGGCGTGTCCTGACATGATATGAAATATGATTAAAATATGTTTGATTATAATCAAATTAATCATGAAGATATTGGAAAGGGGTGTGTCTTCACCGAACCGCAAATCTTAAAGTGAAGTATTTTCCTGTTCGATTGTTATTGTACTTTTTTTGGAGTTTTTTTTTTACGGCTCTGGAAACGCAGTACTTTTTATCTTGTAAAGGCGCAGCTATAAATACAACCTAACCAGGAAAATTTCTCCAATCTTTACAAAACAAGTTTACTATGGCAACACATATAGTTTTATTTATTTGTTGTATAGTTTTAGTTGTTGTTTTTATAGAAAAGTCAAGTGGACGTTCTATCTTTCTGTAAAATATTATATTTTTTTAATACTATTTCTTCTTTTTTGTAGGCATGACAAACGCGGAGGTATTGCATCAAGTGGAGCACGGATACCGCATGCCGTGCCCCGCCAACTGCCCCGCCGCGCTCTACGAGATCATGCTCGAGTGCTGGAACAAGGTCAGTATCAGTAGCATGTGATATTGGCCAATCAGAAGTCAGGGTCTGAAACGCGGTAACGAAGTTTTTCCTAAACATTACATAAATACAAAATCCACGATCCTCCAGTTGTACCATAGTCCCCTAGCAGATTTCTTCAGGTCTCAGGTTTTTTAGTTGGTTAGAGCGTCTTTTTTAGCAACTTTATTTTCATTGTATGAAATAACAAAATCGATTTAGCAAAAGTACTCTTCTTTCCATATTCCTAAATTAACGCCAGTGATGTAATTCCAGGACCCACTGAAGCGGCCCACGTTCGAGACGCTGCAGTGGAAGCTGGAAGACTTCTTCACCATGGACAACTCCGAGTACAAGGAGGCGTCCGCCTACTGAGCCCGGCCCTCCCTGCCGCCCCACCGCCACCACACTCATCACCACCAGCACCACCATGTAAGTAGTACCCCTAACCATTACTCATATCTCTTTGTGTATGCTCCAAAATGCCACTGCAGCCCCAATATATCCAATTCTCTATACAATCTGACAGATAGATAGATGTGATAATACGGGTGCTGGTCA
Organism: Scrobipalpa atriplicella; assembly: GCA_029255725.1. Taxonomy (NCBI): domain Eukaryota; kingdom Metazoa; phylum Arthropoda; class Insecta; order Lepidoptera; family Gelechiidae; genus Scrobipalpa; species Scrobipalpa atriplicella. The sequence goes on along the minus strand of JARACY010004338.1, from coordinate 553 downwards.
ATACTGGACATGTCAGAATTTCCCATTCCATAAATCGATGACTTTGAAGATATTTTTCGGCGTCAGACAAATTGTCAAAGAATCTGCTTAAGCACCTCAAAACCTTACAATTAAAAAGTTTAAAATGATCTTCTGAAAGCATTAGTCTAAAATTACCCTTCAAAAGTGGGCGGGGCAAAGAAAATGAAAAATCTGTAGAACAGAACTGAGCAATGCCTTTGATTGTGATGCTCACGGTCTTCCGATAGATTTAATTTTATATTTTTAGATCACGAATAAGTTTCATTCGCTCCGATTTTCGATTTGAAATCAAGTCTATTATATTTGAGTCTATTATATATATATTTGATTTTATAAATAAATTAATTATTACCACAATTTTACACAAGGAGTACCTCAAGGCAGCATTCTAGGTCAACTATTATTTAAAACGTTCATTGAAGCTTATTTTGATGTATACACAATAGACTAACCATATTCCGTATTGTCCCACCAGACACCGGGGCTGTACCACATGCCGCCGGAGCTGCAGATGCTGCACCAGAGCGCGTCC
>JARACY010004337.1:0-27464 GCA_029255725.1 Scrobipalpa atriplicella | reverse complement strand
CTGTCATAGGGCAATTCGTATCTGATGAGTCAGTGAAGACGAAACAGTTGTCAACAAACGACGAACCGATGCGTTTCGTTTTTCTTGCTTTCATCACAAAGGCTTAAGTGCCTTAAAAACTTGTAATATTTATTATAAGTAGGTAATCAATCTGTGATATATTGCCTGTAAAATTATTGAAAAATCATGTCATACGTTCATAATAACAGCGACCCAGTCATCTAGCCATAAATGATCAATGAGTTCAGTAGGTAGAAAAAATTGTAAAGGTTTACTTAAGCACCTTAAGCACAGAATATAATAATAGTTGACTTAAGGCAAAAATTTAACCTCTTAATTACGAATATGCAGCCGACTCTACCTGCTTCACTTCACTATGGTTGCCGCAACAATCGTTTGAGACAATAGGGAACATTATGCCGTACCACAGACATAATCAGGATTGCTCCAGCAACGTTCGAGTTTAAAGTTCAACGGCATAATGAAGGAGATTGTTGAATCCGAACATAAAATACAAATACTACGAGATACCTAGGTACTGAATATACAAAATTAAGAAACTGCTTAATATTCTGACGGAAAAATAACAAAGGATCTAACAAATGTAATGAATGAATGGATTCTGTGGAAAATCAGATGATCTGTATTTTTTTTTTTGTAATCTGAAACTGTGCTTTTGGCAAGTCGAGTGTGGCTGAGATGAAATGAGTTTCTCTTCATTTTCTGTAACACTTTAAAAATGTAATATGAAAGACAAACATAATAAATTCGCCACGGGCAGGACTTGAACCTGCGACTTTCGGAATGCCGTTCCATCGCTCTGCCAACTGAGCTACCGGGTGTGACAAATTCATAGTCTTTGGAGGCTAATTTCTAATCGATCCTCAAAAAAAGAAAAACTCAAAACTCTTTAAAAATGATTTGTATATCTAACAGAATTTCTGATACAAGGTTTTCCACTGACTGTACCTTATACCGAGAATCTAACTATTCAAGAGGACTTTCGACATCGTCACAGCATCTCACTGTGTCAAGAAGCAGCGCACTTATGTTGTGGTTATGAAACCAGCAACATCGAGTCTTGAGACAATATTGTCATAGCACATTAAGTAACATTTGCGCAATCAAAATATTCCATGGTAGATTAGGAGTCATAAGAACATAGAATACTGTGTAAGAACTTAAGCATATGAAATCATTCTTAGGCCTCTGCTTATCTTGTAAGGGATATAGGCGTGATACGATTAATTATTTACGAATAATTTGCAAAATTGTTTTATTTGGTAAAATACTTAATAATCAATAAACCTACAACAGGTTGTATTTTCAGTTTAAGGGTCAGTTCACACTGGGAAGCGACGCGACTGGACGCGGCGCGAAGCTGCTTGAAGCGATGCAAACTCGTTGTACCACGAAGTGATAGGTTATGCGGTATGCCGCGCTTCGGAAATTGCGAGTTGCGAAAGGTCTATTTTTCGCGTAGTAAATAAAGTTCTATATTGTATCACACACCTTGAAAAGTGCTCGTCGAGTCCCATCGCGTCGTCTCTCGGTGTGTACTGACCCTAAGACGACCAAATAAGCTTCTAGGCCGAAGGCATCGTCACATGATATCCGTATGCGTACGCGCAATACTTAAATGTTTGTGTGATCATCATACAAAACTGCCTGCGCATATATGTGCTGTCAAACAGAAGTGTTTTGTTCTTCCGTGTTTTGGCCTACGAGCAAGAGCCAGCGAAATCATAGTAGGTGGTTTTATTTTTATTTTTTTTAAAGACACGCATTTATCCCTTAGGATGTAGACAGAGTATATAACACCCTTAAAAGGCGTTTTCGCCACATCTGGCATATTTAGTATACCCTGTATCTGTAATGTGTACCCTCGAATCCCTTTAATTTAATTAATTGTTAAAAAAAACTTAGGTACCTACACATTTTCTGTATTAGCGGATCATAAACCTTGTTTTTATATTTTTCCTATGAAGTAAAGAATAAATAAAAAGAATTTTAAAACATGAAAATATAGAAGCTAAAAGTTACACATTGACGTTGTTAGAACTCACTTTTGAGTCGCTTGGTGAGATGATTAGAGCGCTGTCGGCACGGTACGCCGAATATCGTGGGTTCAAATCCCACTCAAGTGTAACTTTTGACTTTTATATTTTTTCATGTTTTAATAGTATATTAGGCAACGAGGGAATAAAGCAGTGTCTAACGTCACGGGCAGCATATTGAATCCTGAGCGGAATGAAGGATTCTAGGATTAATCCCGAGCGCAGCGAGGGAATTAAATCTTTAATTCCTGAGCGAAGCGAGGGAATTATGACAAGAATCCTGAATGTAGCGAGGGATTCAAGTCTGCCAAGGCGAAGACACATTTATTCCCGAGGAGCATACTATATTTTACACACCTACTGCACAGATTACTTAGACGGTGGCAGGCGTCTGTAAGATAATAAAGCTCAGAAATATACTAATCATGTAATATTGATACATAAATAAATATTGAAAACATACCAGAAGCAACAGATCCGAAAGTCAATTCACACTCACTGAACTACACTTCACGTTCACAATCCACTACCTACGTATTTTTCCAAAAAACGAATTGATCGTATTTAACATATTCAACATAAATAACAAAATACGATAAAATACTAGTCACAATGTCTTCTGGAGTCAAAATATTAATTTCACTCGACAATTTACGAAATGGAAGTAATAATCAATGAGAGAAAAACTTTTGCAAAATCAAACCGCGTTTTCTTTTTTTTAGTTTCTTTTTTTTATACAAAGCAAAGAGCACATACAGATAACTAGTCATACAGCCTTTTTACACTCGCCGGAGGCGCAGAAGGCGAGTGTGGCAACAGTTTTAATACACACACAGCCATATTTTTTTTTTCTGAAAAATTATTTTCTTAGTAGTTCACATGACATTCCAAATTCAAATCACATAATAACCCTTGGGCTATTAAGGATTTCCATACAACTTTAAATCCCTTGGGATTATTTTCTTGCTTTAAACGCAAGTTCCTTGATACATTATGTTGATATAATAATGCAGAGGTGTGTAAAAACATTTTTAACACTGTAAGTGTCAACTTCCAAAATATAGAAGAAATTGAAAAATTGAAGAAACGGACTACGCATAATAATAACCTTTGACTTCATAGTATAGATAAAAAAAAGTTACAAAATAAAGAATATGCCTGCCAAGCATGGCGAGTGTGGCAAATAGTGGCAATCGCCCGCGAATATGGGGAAGCCCATGTCTAGTAGATTGTTGCGTCTGACGGATGTTTCACTAACGTAAAATAATGCTGCCGATTCTGTTGCAGACGCAACTTAACTTAATTTAGTTTGGTCCCTGTCACTTTCTAAAATGTGAATAAAATAGAGTCAGAAATACAACAGATAAAACATAATATAATCTAGAAAATAGATAAGGGCGGAAAGCGGAACCCAGATTAGGCTGGAAAAACGCTAGGCCAAAGAAGAAGATTCTCAAGCGCAGTCATCATCATCGATAGATACACATAATGCATATAACAATACCTATTTGACATAATTCTTCTTGCTCCATCATCATATCTTTTACATAATCGCGGTCAAATCAATACAACACGGTCGTATAAATTATAATAATGACAGTGCAAAAAAAAAAAGAGAAAGGTTTTAAAATCCCAAAACCGCACACACAGCCTGCGCCTGCGAATGACCTTACCTTACGTAATAGATTTCACCACAATGCGACGCGCCTGCGTGTGTGCAACGTTATGTCACCGTGTAGTGTAGACGCGTGCGAAAATATAATAATAATAATAATTTATTTATTCAGACAACATTTATGGTCCATGTTTTTAGTACGACTTAACCTATTATTAGTTCTTAATGAATTAATTAATTAGTAACCTCAACTACTATCAAATTAACAATTAAAAATATATATATATATAATAAAATATGCGGATTATCCTACAATGCTATCGATTCGTAGAGCGCACAACTTAACTAAATCTTGATAAACTTTAAATCAGATTTTAAAAAATGTCGTTGCAGAGAAATTCTTGCTACAAAAAAAAACTCGCACATAAATATTATCCTTTCTTACGCTGTAACAAAACACCAGTTAGGTCGTCGCCATACCCGCACAAACCAAGAACATTTGTTCATTATATCGGCTAACGAATTAGTGGACTTTTTTTGCACACTTGGTACCAATTCGTAGTTGCAAAAATCAGGACTTAACTAATATAAGTCTATACCTGTCATTTTCTGTCGTGAGAGAACAGAAAGGGACGCCAATAATTTTAATCAAGATTTAGTTAAGTTGTGCGCTCTACGAATCGATAGCATTGTAGGATAATCCGCATATTTTATTATATATATATATATTTTAATTGTTAATTTGATAGTAGTTGAGGTTACTAATTAATTAATTCATTAAGAACTAATAATAGGTTAAGTCGTACTAAAAACATGGACCATAAATGTTGTCTGAATAAATAAATTATTATTATTATTATATTTTCGCACGCGTCTACACTACACGGTGACATAACGTTGCACACACGCAGGCGCGTCGCATTGTGGTGAAATCTATTACGTAAGGTAAGGTCATTCGCAGGCGCAGGCTGTGTGTGCGGTTTTGGGATTTTAAAACCTTTCTCTTTTTTTTTTTGCACTGTCATTATTATAATTTATACGACCGTGTTGTATTGATTTGACCGCGATTATGTAAAAGATATGATGATGGAGCAAGAAGAATTATGTCAAATAGGTATTGTTATATGCATTATGTGTATCTATCGATGATGATGACTGCGCTTGAGAATCTTCTTCTTTGGCCTAGCGTTTTTCCAGCCTAATCTGGGTTCCGCTTTCCGCTCTTATCTATTTTCTAGATTATATATGTTTTATCTGTTGTATTTCTGACTCTATTTTATTCACATTTTAGAAAGTGACAGGGACCAAACTAAATTAAGTTAAGTTGCGTCTGCAACAGAATCGGCAGCATTATTTTACGTTAGTGAAACATCCGTCAGACGCAACAATCTACTAGACATGGGCTTCCCCCATATTCGCGGGCGATTGCCACTATTTGCCACACTCGCCATGCTTGGCAGGCATATTCTTTATTTTGTAACTTTTTTTTATCTATACTATGAAGTCAAAGGTTATTATTATGCGTAGTCCGTTTCTTCAATTTTTCAATTTCTTCTATATTTTGGAAGTTGACACTTACAGTGTTAAAAATGTTTTTACACACCTCTGCATTATTATATCAACATAATGTATCAAGGAACTTGCGTTTAAAGCAAGAAAATAATCCCAAGGGATTTAAAGTTGTATGGAAATCCTTAATAGCCCAAGGGTTATTATGTGATTTGAATTTGGAATGTCATGTGAACTACTAAGAAAATAATTTTCAGAAAAAAAAAATATGGCTGTGTGTGTATTAAAACTGTTGCCACACTCGCCTTCTGCGCCTCCCGGCGAGTGTAAAAAGGCTGTATGACTAGTTATCTGTATGTGCTCTTTGCTTTGTATAAAAAAAAGAAACTAAAAAAAAGAAAACGCGGTTTGATTTTGCAAAAGTTTTTCTCTCATTGATTATTACTTCCATTTCGTAAATTGTCGAGTGAAATTAATATTTTGACTCCAGAAGACATTGTGACTAGTATTTTATCGTATTTTGTTATTTATGTTGAATATGTTAAATACGATCAATTCGTTTTTTGGAAAAATACGTAGGTAGTGGATTGTGAACGTGAAGTGTAGTTCAGTGAGTGTGAATTGACTTTCGGATCTGTTGCTTCTGGTATGTTTTCAATATTTATTTATGTATCAATATTACATGATTAGGTATATTTCTGAGCTTTATTATCTTACAGACGCCTGCCACCGTCTAAGTAATCTGTGCAGTAGGTGTGTAAAATATAGTATGCTCCTCGGGAATAAATGTGTCTTCGCCTTGGGCAGACTTGAATCCCTCGCTACATTCAGGATTCTTGTCATAATTCCCTCGCTTCGCTCAGGAATTAAAGATTTAATTCCCTCGCTGCGCTCGGGAATTAATCCTAGAATCCTTCATTCCGCTCAGGATTCAATATGCTGCCCGTGACGTTAGACACTGCTTTATTCCCTCGTTGCCTAATATACTATTAAAACATGAAAAAATATAAAAGTCAAAAGTTACACTTGAGTGGGATTTGAACCCACGATATTCGGCGTACCGTGCCGACAGCGCTCTAATCATCTCACCAAGCGACTCAAAAGTGAGTTCTAACAACGTCAATGTGTAACTTTTAGCTTCTATATTTTCATGTTTTAAAATTCTTTTTATTTATTCTTTACTTCATAGGAAAAATATAAAAACAAGGTTTATGATCCGCTAATACAGAAAATGTGTAGGTACCTAAGTTTTTTTTAACAATTAATTAAATTAAAGGGATTCGAGGGTACACATTACAGATACAGGGTATACTAAATATGCCAGATGTGGCGAAAACGCCTTTTAAGGGTGTTATATACTCTGTCTACATCCTAAGGGATAAATGCGTGTCTTTAAAAAAAATAAAAATAAAACCACCTACTATGATTTCGCTGGCTCTTGCTCGTAGGCCAAAACACGGAAGAACAAAACACTTCTGTTTGACAGCACATATATGCGCAGGCAGTTTTGTATGATGATCACACAAACATTTAAGTATGCGCGTACGCATACGGATATCATGTGACGATGCCTTCGGCCTAGAAGCTTATTTGGTCGTCTTAGGGTCAGTACACACCGAGAGACGACGCGATGGGACTCGACGAGCACTTTTCAAGGGTGTGATACAATATAGAACTTTATTTACTACGCGAAAAATAGACCTTTCGCAACTCGCAATTTCCGAAGCGCGGCATACCGCATAACCTATCACTTCGTGGTACAACGAGTTTGCATCGCTTCAAGCAGCTTCGCGCCGCGTCCAGTCGCGTCGCTTCCCAGTGTGAACTGACCCTTAAACTGAAAATACAACCTGTTGTAGGTTTATTGATTATTAAGTATTTTACCAAATAAAACAATTTTGCAAATTATTCGTAAATAATTAATCGTATCACGCCTATATCCCTTACAAGATAAGCAGAGGCCTAAGAATGATTTCATATGCTTAAGTTCTTACACAGTATTCTATGTTCTTATGACTCCTAATCTACCATGGAATATTTTGATTGCGCAAATGTTACTTAATGTGCTATGACAATATTGTCTCAAGACTCGAGTTGCTGGTTTCATAACCACAACATAAGTGCGCTGCTTCTTGACACAGTGAGATGCTGTGACGATGTCGAAAGTCCTCTTGAATAGTTAGATTCTCGGTATAAGGTACAGTCAGTGGAAAACCTTGTATCAGAAATTCTGTTAGATATACAAATCATTTTAAAGAGTTTTGAGTTTTTCTTTTTTTGAGGATCGATTAGAAATTAGCCTCCAAAGACTATGAATTTGTCACACCCGGTAGCTCAGTTGGCAGAGCGATGGAACGGCATTCCGAAAGTCGCAGGTTCAAGTCCTGCCCGTGGCGAATTTATTATGTTTGTCTTTCATATTACATTTTTAAAGTGTTACAGAAAATGAAGAGAAACTCATTTCATCTCAGCCACACTCGACTTGCCAAAAGCACAGTTTCAGATTACAAAAAAAAAAATACAGATCATCTGATTTTCCACAGAATCCATTCATTCATTACATTTGTTAGATCCTTTGTTATTTTTCCGTCAGAATATTAAGCAGTTTCTTAATTTTGTATATTCAGTACCTAGGTATCTCGTAGTATTTGTATTTTATGTTCGGATTCAACAATCTCCTTCATTATGCCGTTGAACTTTAAACTCGAACGTTGCTGGAGCAATCCTGATTATGTCTGTGGTACGGCATAATGTTCCCTATTGTCTCAAACGATTGTTGCGGCAACCATAGTGAAGTGAAGCAGGTAGAGTCGGCTGCATATTCGTAATTAAGAGGTTAAATTTTTGCCTTAAGTCAACTATTATTATATTCTGTGCTTAAGGTGCTTAAGTAAACCTTTACAATTTTTTCTACCTACTGAACTCATTGATCATTTATGGCTAGATGACTGGGTCGCTGTTATTATGAACGTATGACATGATTTTTCAATAATTTTACAGGCAATATATCACAGATTGATTACCTACTTATAATAAATATTACAAGTTTTTAAGGCACTTAAGCCTTTGTGATGAAAGCAAGAAAAACGAAACGCATCGGTTCGTCGTTTGTTGACAACTGTTTCGTCTTCACTGACTCATCAGCTAAGCTCACAAGAGCGAAGCACTTGCAAACCAACTGTCATACGGGCAAATTCCGTATCTGATGAGTCAGTGAAGACGAAACAGTTGTCAACAAACGACGAACCGATGCGTTTCGTTTTTCTTGCTTTCATCACAAAGGCTTAAGTGCCTTAAAAACTAGACATTGCTTTATCTCGACAGGGATACACGTGGGAAAGGCCCCCTTGCGGGGGAGGACCACTCTGCGGAGATTGTGCCTAACCGGCTTCTCTTAAAGAGTTGGATTCCGTTCCGATCCAAACCAGCTAAGCTCACAAGAGCGAAGCACTTGCAAATATTACAAGGTTTGAAAACTCTGACACCAGGGTTTATCGGGTCGTTGTTCGACTCGAAAATCCACTCGCTAAGAAGAAGATAAATATTACACAGTAAGGTGGCGATGCGATTCATAGATATTGGATGCAAGAACTTTGATAATGTGATTTGTGCACTACAACAAGTACCTACTACGATTTTGTCATATTCTCAGTATTCTCACATCAAAAGTAAAAAGTTGCAATTATCTAATGTCAGTCTCAAAAAATTATTAGAAAAGCCTCAAATATTTAAAGCAAAATTAAAAGCCTTCTTGCAGGAGCAATGTTTTTATTCCGTTGATGAACTCATGACATGTAAAAATAGCAATCATAACATAACATAAATTTAAAATAATTAATTTAATTATTTGATAAGCTCAAATTGACATCATTAATGAAATCTTATTATTTTTTATATTTTATTTCTATAGGTATTAACTTAGAGCAACACGGCCTTCCGGGCGAGCGGAAGGCCGTGTTGCTCTAAGGGTATTAATAATTGTAAACTATGGTATGCTTATGATTTTATGATTGACATTTGAAATTATAATTATGTTTGCTTGTGACATTATGATTTGATATGTTTGTTAATAATATTTAATTTTAATGTGTTTGTATTTTGTAAAAATTTCAATGCAATGTATATTGTTTATGAAATAAATGAAATTGAAATATCTATATTTAAATCCTAAGTAATGTGCACCAAACTGCACTTATGCACGAGATGTTACTCTGTTGTTGCACCATTGCACCGCTCGGAGCATTGTACTCGTGTGGTAACATAGAGACGTTGTGCAGATTATGTCGTGGACGTTTTGAACCCACAACCTTTGGCGCACCGTACCGCTGCTACTCTAACTGAGCTACTGTGCATTCAAACACTCCAGCGAAATCAGTGGGGTTCCATTTAATCGTCTTAGTGGACGTTACAGTGCGACCGAGATATCTGTTTAGTTGAGAACGTTGCCACTATAGCTTTTTGCTTCAATCGATGTTAGTGTATTCTTTCCTTTTCGTTCCAAATATCGCCTGAACCTGAACTGAACAGATAACTCAATGACCTGTAGGTACATTTGTTAAAAACATGTAATCGCGTTTTTTTTCTTATAGGTACAGCGACCTACATAGTCTTATTCTGGAATATTTATCAACTTCTTTATAATCACACTTCTGATGTGCATTCCAGTTACACTAGTATTATTAAGTAATATAGGTCTAGGCTTGAAGGGCAAGCCTTGCAGGGTCTTAACTGGTTTGGCGACGGTTGCGTCAGTCCTGACTGTCCTCGTATTAATTCCACTTTTCCAATCAGCTGATTCGCAAAGGGACTCCACTCCTTGCAGTAACAGTAACATGATGGTTTCATGTTACAAGCTTAGATTACAAGCATATAAACTAATCTGGGAAACGATAAAAAACACTTGCCAATAATATTTAACATTTAAAAAAAACATAGAACGCACCAGCTGTTTCTTTTCCAAGGCATGCTATAAACGCAAAAGAAGAAGCCGATGGTTTTTAGTTACGCTATGCAGACAACGAGCTAAAACAGTCGGTACAATTACATTAATACACAGTCCAGTCTGAATGACCTTAAAATAATTATTTGATCTCTGTAAATGCTTTTTATTAAGCCGTTGACGTTCTGTCTCCCCCGTAAAGGGTCTTCGTACATGTAAAGGTATATAACTGACTGAAACTGGTATGTATTTTTGCGGAAGCGACTATAATGTTTGTGCGTTACAAAACCGTATTAATTTCGATACGTAAACAGATACGGTACGCGCCACTATCAGCAATCATTCATAATACGACCGCGATAAATGCTTATTCATGTATTTAAAAATAATTCATTTAATTAACGATAGCTACTCGTACCTATCTTCTTTGTTACGGACTTTTTTTTATATCACTTACTTCCTAAAGATTTACTTACACGTTAAAAGTATTTCAAGTTCATGTCCTCAGCTTGTTACAAATGCCGGCAAAACAACCTTCTACCACAGAATATCTAATAGTACTTCTACTGTCAATAAAATACACTCACCGGCCCAAGGTCCGAACCGCTTGGACAGCGACTGCTCCTCACCAGGCAGGAAGTATGGAGTCAGGTAGGAAGTGACCAGTTCCACCACACTCCACAGGGAATCCACTAAAAGAAAACAAACTGCCAATACTCCTACCAACGCGAAAAAGAGTAACAAAATCATGGCTGTATAGGTAAATGCACTCTGGTGTCAACTGTTCGATGAAATTTAAAAAGTTCACGTTCGATGTTTTGAGTTATCGTTTTAAATTTTTGAAATTGGAACGCTGGTTGCGCGTGCGCGTCGAGGCTGCATGACTAGGCGCCGAACACTGGCCGGTGGTGGCACTGAGCGACGATTGCCGACGACGCTCAATACCAGTCAAGCAGACTGCCCTGCGCTCAATACGGTTGACCTACAAAATAGTGCTTACTTATGTCATCGGTAGCTAACCTTTCGAACATAAACATGGCAAAAAAAAAAAACTGAGGGAAACCCTCAGAAACCTTTAGCTTAGTATATTTGCTAGAATTAAAAACCAAAAAGTAACACTTTCATAAAATAAGATATCCAAACTCATGATAAAACGCCTAGATAGAGTTTAGCGCAAAGTGAGTATCACGACAAAGAGCATTCAAGTATTAAAACTTTAACGCCAGCTGCAGCATATAACTTGGCTGATTTGTAACTTTGCTATATCTAAACTTTCAGGCCCAATGGTCATTTGCTAACAGACCTGGGTAAAACGCTGCTGAGACCTCTACACTGGTAGGCGCGGATCTTTACTGGATGGTCTCTCGGAGACATCCGAATATCCACCCCAAAGGATCTACGTGCCTGAGGCAAACCTGAGGTAGATTCTCGGAAACGTAGGCATAACTATGTCCGAGAATTCAGGCCGAGATTTTACCCTAAGTCACCGAAACGTCACCCAAATACCGAGAATTCACCTATAGTCAAGGATATTAGGAATTGCATAGTAATTTAGTAAGATATAATCATAATCACATAAAATGTAATTATGGTAATGAAATGAAAATGAAAATGAATGAAAAACAAAATAATGAAAGAAAAATGAAATGAAACTGAAAAACTTTCCCTAAGGAACATAAGTGGAAAAATGAAAAAAAATATTTGACCTTCCATACAAAATGCATCAGCTGATAGCGCATTTTAATATGGGAAGTCAAATTATTTTTTTCGTCTTTCGACCTATGTTCCTTAGGGAAAGTTGTTCAGTTTCATGGGTAGATTCACACATTTCACGATGCATATACCCTATATATTACATGTTGTATATACCTATACGGTGAATTATCGGATACGTTTACGAGAATCTACCTTAGGAGTGATCTCCGATTATTTTATTTAGGGTGGATAATCGGATCTACCCGCGAGCACAATGGAGATCATTGTTTCTAGTCTAATAACAAAATAAAAGACCCAGTATATCTTATACCTATCACATTTAATTATATAATTACTATAGTTTATCTATGTTCTAAATAGCCTATCAAATTCTACACTGTTTCTACAGCTGTGCCGGTTGGTTGCGCAGGCGCAGGCGCGGGTGACTCTTCCTTGAGCGTCTTCATGCCTTTCAGCCTGTTCTTCAACGCTTCCACTGGAGCTGAAAATGGAAAAGGGATTTTATTAATTACAAAAAAAACTGTAATGTTCTGTCATTTGGCACAGATATCACTCTCCTTTGTAAAATAAAGTGAAATCGCAGGGCAGAAAGTTAGTATAGGTATTATTACTCATCTCTGTGAGTTATTAATTCAACAACAATCGATATTTTTAACGTGTCTAAAATATGTAATATATAATTTCGAAACAAATAACAGAATACATGAAGAGAAAATAATTATCATCTCAGTATAGGCTACAGAAATGGGAATGTGAGTTTACTTATGTACCTAAATAGGCATGGCATGGAGGAATATACGTAGAGTTACATGTGTTTTGTTTTACGGTCATTATAAAAAAACCATGCTTGACTGGGAGAGATAGAAAAACATAGAATGTGCCAGCTGCATCTCCTCCCGGGCATGCTGTAAAAATCAGTTAAGGGATCCGAGGGTTTCAGTATTGTACCTAATTTAGGCGATGGGCTGACAACCTGTCACTATTAGCAATATACAGATCTATCTGGAATAACCCTCAAAACCTGTCAGACGTGGCGGAACGACATTCGTTTAGGTCGTTTACGCTCTGCTTACCCCATTAGGGATAAAGGCGTGATTATTAATGTATTTATGTACCTATATGTAAAATAAACTTTCATAAAATCACTCGGGTGACCTTCATAATTTTGTCCTTGGTCGATAACTCCACTCTAAAAATACATTTAAAAGTAAATGTGTTAAATATTGTTTGTATTTTCAGTCCGGTCCGTATAAAAGCGAGAGGTTGCGGATGTTTGAATATTTTTTGGATGTTTGTTACTCATTTCAATCACTTAACCCGGGATGCGATAAAACTTTGCACACATATAGGTCTAGGATAGGGATAGGAAATACTTTTACCTCGGGAAAAAAGCTCATTCCTTCGGAAAATCTTTATTTAACCGCGAGTGAAACATAAAACATGAGTTTCAGCTCAAGAGTGACAGCGAGTTTAAGTTGGTATCAGAAATGTCATTTCAGTACAAAACGACCTGTCAAAGCCATACTTAATATTGCTCTCAATTTTGAGATCGAATTATAAATACGAGCCCGTTTCTTATGTAACAGGTCATCTTGGGCTAATTATCTGTTGTAAAACATATGTGCGGAGTTCCTAGTAATAAAATAACAATAAAACCAGAAATTATCTATTTTAATAACCCAAACATTGTTGCAGTGGCATTTTAAGGTATTTTATGGCGAAATAAAGTCCCTTCTCCGTGTTCTGAAACTTTGTAAGTATTCGATAAATTTTGCAATCCAACCCACTTTCAGTTTCTAGCATGCATGACTAAAATTAAAATGAGCTCATGCAATTCGATGGTGGTCAAGTGGTCAGCTTAGGTGGTCAGTTTTTTTCCCCATGGAACAATTAAAAAAAATTGGCCCCTCCCATACAAATGGTGTCAGCAGCGATTATTTGAGGGCAATCTTATATTGAAACGTGTATCGCTATAGTGACAGGTTGTCAGCCCATCGCCTTTATTACTATATAGTATTGAATCCCTTTACTGACTTCGATAGCATTCCTGGGACACGGAGAAGCTGGCACATTCTACGTTTTCTAGCGCTCCCAGTCCAACATGCAAGAAGATCAAATAGGATTTAGGTATGAAAAGATGTGCGGGAAGATCTTGGTATACTTTACAAATATTTAAAAAAATAAATTAATGAACTGTTTGCAACAAAAACTGTGCCTGATTCGTAACCATCCCGACTTAACTAAATCTCAACTAAAATTATTGCCATCCCGTTCTGTTCTCTCATAATAGAAAGTGACAGGTATGGACTTATTTTTGCAACCACGAATTGCTACCATGTGAGATTTTTTTTGTATAACCTCGTCCCGATAATAAGTTTTAAGCAAGTTATGAAGGTCTATCTATATGCATCGATATGATACTTAAGCACTAGAATTTTATCGAGCGTGTAGTCTGGGGCTGTGTTGCTCGACTGGCCTGTGGTTTTGGTTTTTTGCAAGGCGTTATTTCAAAATCAGTGGCCGTGAACATTTTTGAAAGTGATCGTGTATCTTATTTATTATTTAAAGTGATAGGATCAGGTTTTTTGGTCTAGGACACATTTGTGTTTTAAGACTGAATATTTTTGAATAAATTACGCAAAGGTAATATTTTTTGCTTAATTTAAGGCCCGTAAACAAACAAACAGCACATGAGACTTTCAGCGAGTTTAAATTCGCACCAGACATGCCATTTCAGTACAAAATGGCCTGTCAAAACCATACTTAATAATACTGCTCTCAATCTTGAGATAGCTTTATAAATACGAGCCTATGTGTATTTTAGGACACTAATATTGTTTTGTTTTACCCTAATAAGTCAACAGCATGTTTGTGTTAATGATCCTTCAACCTTGGTAAAGTCCTTTACTTTTAAGTTATTTTTTCCGACTAATATTAGTTTTTCGTTGAAAATGCATTAACTAAACTCCTTTGAACCAATCATGTCCACTTTATTACGTATATATACCTACCTACCTACACTTTAGTACGTATATATTCTAATCTAATTTATTTTCTATCACTACAAAATTAAAGAAAATCTTTCATTGTCGTTTGGTCCTATTGTATTGTATATAGTACCTACAATTATTATTAGCTAACACACAACGTATTGATATTATAGCGCTCGTAGTCAAGTAGTTAGTGCTTATTCATTCCGATAACGAATGTTAAGCAACCATCGCCATAGCCAGGCCACAGACCGGTAGTGGTATACAACTCAAAACTTTCCGTGCTTCGGAAGGCACGGTAAGCCGTTGGTCCCGGTTAATATCATAGATGTTAGTCGTTAAGCTATGTCAGAGTACATTGCTAAGCAGTGACTGCTTGAAAACTCTGGCAACTGGGTAAGCCTGGATTGGGTTTCCCTTCTGGGTTGCGAAGGTCAGATGGCAGTCGCTCCGAGTAAAAACCAGTACCCTCGTTTTATCCCCTAGATTAGGTAGCCAACCTCGTGAAATACGGGAAAAGGCTAGGGAGACGACGACACTACGTATTGATATTATACCCACCACTCCAAATCCTGGCTGTTTTCTTGTTGTCGTCATCTCTGCAGCAGGTCCTGATGGCTTCGGCTACTGCCACCAGGGTCAACATCACCAGGACTCCGTAGATTATCGCCTGGATGAACATGGTGGCCTGTATTTAGGTTCAGTCTCTAAGTATCTCCTATCCACCTGGAACCTATGATGGAAGGGAAAAGGATTATTATTCTTTGTTATTTATTTCAAGAGATTTTTAATTGGGTGTTGTCAAGTCGAACGACCCGATGAACTCTATGTAAGAAATAGTCAGCCATTTTTTAACCACCTATACAACATGTAACATAAAGGGTATATGCATCGTGAAATCTACCCATGAAACTGAACAACTTTCCCTAAGAAACATAGGTCGAAATACGAAAAAAAAAAAAAGACTTCCCATACTAAATGCGCTATCAGATGCATTTTGTACGGAAGGTCAAAATTTAGTTTTCGTTTTTCGACCTATGTTACTTAGGGAAAGTTGTTCAGTTTCATGGGTAGATTCACACATTTCTCGATGCATATACCCTTTCTGATACACGTTGTATAATAATAGGTCTATGACATGATTACTTTGTATAACGAACAAAATTAACAAGGACAACGAACGGAACCGACAGCTTACATGCCCTCCGAAGCACGAAATCATCGTTCCCAGTCAATTAGTGTTGATCCAGCCAGCACTTAGTGAGAGTGACTAAAGTATGGTAAATTCATAAATATAAACTTTTGAGTGTTTCCATGGGAATCGAACACGCGACGTCAGGATGGAAAACCCAAGGCTTAGACACAGAGTTATTCATAAGAAGTTTTAGCAGCACAAAAGCAATTTGAATAATTTTGGCGGTTATTATGTTCTGTATGAGTATGACTGATGGTAATTCTAACCTTTCTTTTTTGTATGGTCACGTCTTTATCTTTTGTTAAAGATAAAGGTATTGTGTGCTGTCCGGTATGGAAGGCCTCGTGTAGGTATCAGCACAGAATATATTGGTATCAGCTAACCAAACAGTTTTCAATAACAATTGGTATGTAGGTAAGCCTTTTGTCTTTCAAGTCCAATTTCCTTATAAGATTTTTGGGTTTCCTCCAAGGATATTTACGCGGTCAAAAAAATAAAAATAAAATTGGCCTCAACACTTTGTTATTTTATTTTGCTAAACACCACTATATAAAGACTTAAATCACGTCATAATTCGACCTTAGTTTTTAGGCAGTTTACTTCCGCATATCAAACTTTATTATTTTTGGCAAGTTAAATTATATTTCGTACACTGTTTATACACCTATGATTCTTGATGAGAGGTGCAGAATTAATTGCTTTTTTTAATAATTTAATTATGTTTTTAAAACGCGCGTTGTTCGCCTGCCGCGGAGGCTAAGACTAAGCTTAGATCGAGCAAGCTGCGCACGCGGTTTCGATACTTCTGGTATTGACGACACTGGCTGGAGACCGATTTTTAAAAGTCGTCGGGAAATAAGTTAGGTACTCATTTGGCTTGAAAGAATTTTTCAGGGAGTTATACATGGGTGGTACGGCCGCTGCCTCCTGTGCAGGAGGTCGTGGTTCGAATCCCACCACGTACCAATGTGTTTTTCGGTTTTCGAATTTCATATGTACGTTTATTCGGTGCTTTTACGGTGAAGGAAAACATCGTGAGGAAACCTGCACACACCTACGAAGAAATTCAAAGGCTGTGTGTGAAGTCGATCAATCCGTACTGGGCTCACGTGGTCGTGGATCGCCCTAAATTAAGGGTAGGCTCGTGCACCTCGGTGGGGACGTATAAGAGCTGATGATGATGATGATACATGGGTGTAGGACAGCTTCCCATAAAATGATAGGAGTTTCAGGGGTCAAGGGTCAGTTATTGAAATTGAACATCTTTCTTTCGATACTTCTTCTTTCCCATACAGAATCGCCACTTCAATCAGACAATTTGTAGGGACAATTATTTAAAAAAATCTTTATGATTTCGTTGACTGGGCAACTACAAGAGATACCTACAACATGATTGTTAAACTTACTTAATGTTATCCTGGTGACTAAAAATTGGTCTCCATAACCATGCAAATTAATATTGAAATTAGAAGGACGTTCGCCGAATAATCATGTTGATGCGACTATTAGAGCACACTATTTTTATTACAAGTATATTATAAAAGATCACAGTGGTACAAATCAAATTTTTGGGTAATGTAATATATTAACATATTTATTTTGGAAACCTCGCTGGTTAATGATAAGACTAGCTAGATGCGCATGAGTGGATCTGATCTAGGCTAGTGAGTAATTTCGCTTTCTATCATACACTATAACCGGAACTCTGCATTGAGAAGATTATAGACTGTATTACAAGTATCACGTCTTTTATGCTAGACTGAGTGTTTTTATTATAGGTATTTAGATGATGATTCCATGCTGGACTGGGAGCAATAGAAAAGCATAGAATGTGCCAGCTGCATCTCTTCCCGGGCATGCTAAAAACCAGCTAAGGGATTGGAGGGTTTCAGTATATTGTAATTTAGGCGATGGGCTGACAATCTGTCACTACAGCAATATACAGATCTATCTTAAACAACTCTCAAAACTTGTCAGACGTGGCGGAACGATCTTTGTTTGGGTCGTTGACGCTCTGCCTACCCCGTTGGGGATACAGGCGTGATAATATGTATGTATGTATGTATGTAGATGATAATGGACGCGATTTGCGCTGAATCGATCGTCCGCCATAATTATAATTTATAATATTTATAAAGCGATCTCAAGATTGAGAGCAATATTAAGTATGGATTTGACAGGTCGTTTTGTACTGAAACGACATTTCTGATACGAACTCAAACTCGCTGTCACTCTTGAGAGCTGATTATAAATACGGACCATAATTTATAATTATTGTAATATAACAGTGATGTCGCTGACAAACCTCGCTTACGCAATACCGATCACATCACAGTTAGAATAATAGTAGAGTAACCAAGGTTGTGACTGTGGTCGAAAACCGGCTCAGATGGACGAATATGAGGCCGATTTTTGACAGTCACTTGGTGATGAGAACTGACTCTAATATACGACTCAAACTGCGCCTTTTATCAGGTACCTAATTATTGTATTGTTATTTTTTACTTACTGAATGAAAGACGGTGTCCTGAAAACTGAAAGGTGTTGCTCAGTAGACAAACCTGAAAATTCTTCAGGGAAATGAAACAAGTATGACTTCCCCATGCAATACAATATAAAAACGATTCGATTCGTTCATTTGTTGTTTGACGATTTTGTTGGGAAGTCAATTTAAATTCCCCTATTTATTTTTTTGTATAAGTTGATGTAGAGTTTCGTTGACTGTGGAACTTCCAATTTCAGTACCCTGTCCCTTACAGTTTCTGAAACCGTGGAAAGTGGACCAACCATGATAGAGTCTGTGCGAAAAGAGTACAGGCATGGAATTTGAGGGCACACATTTGTATTAATTATCCCACGGCTGGTTACGTGAGGTTTATGCCTAGGTATCTGACCTAAAACCTTCAAAATTTAATGTAGATGGTTCAGGTTAAAGACCTGGACATGAACCTCAAATAAGCTACCATCCAAATTTAGAATAAGTACAAACTTTTTTAAGATCACTTATTTGACTGATTTTTTAAAAAACCTAAATTTTGTTTTGAAAATGTTTATTGTAACAATTTTATCATGCTGGGTAAATACGTTTAGGGTCTCAATCTAGTTTAGATATAAATGTACAATTATTTCATTCATGTACCGATTGTCACCTGTTGTATTTTCCAAATAAACTAAAATAAAAATAAAATAAAACCTCACATGAACAAGCGACGGCCAATTAAATACAAATGCGCGCCCTCAAATTCTATGCCTGTTCTCTTAAAATTAATGAGGTATCTACTACTCACGCAGTGAGTTTTAAAAATTGATCTCAGTGCATGACCGTGACTTTGGTTGATATAATATGTAACAGATGACTAAACCTTGATGGATGTATTTGAGGAAATACATAAACGCCTGCTGCGTTACGTTACGGTGTAAGCAAAGTATCAACAGCCCGTAAATAAACTGGTAACTGGCTTTTTATACCTACGCCTAATTATTTTTACAGCATGCCCGGGAGGAGATGCAGCTGGCACATTCTATGTTTTTCTATCGCTCCCAGTCCAGCATGGAAGCAACTTCTCTTCTTCAGCTGCCATGCCCTAACGGGCGTCGGTGACCACCTTGGTAAAGTCTTCCCTGTTCTTAGCCAGTCTTGCGAGCGTGGCTGCGTCTTTGTTGTTCGTCCATTTCTTGATGTTGTCAAGCCAGTTCATCCTCCTTCTTCCCCTTCCCCGTTTCCCCTCTATTTTCCCCTCTATTATAGTTTTCAAAAGCTCGTACTTCTTGTGTCTATATAGATGCCCAAAGTATGCAATCTTTCTTCGTTTAATTGTGGCTAGTACTTCTTTTTTCTTCTTCATCCTGTTCAGAATTTCGATATTTGTCACTCTATCTACCCAAGATACTTTCAGCATACGCCTGTACAGCCACATTTCAAACGCCTCCAGTTTGTCTTCCATTGCCTTATTTATCGTCCACGTTTCCACACCATAATAGAGTATCGATAGTACGTAGCATTTGACTAATCGCCATCTCAGTTTTAGTTTTATATCTTTGTTGGTATACAGTTTCTGCATTTTTATAAAAGCGGCGCGAGCTATTTCTATTCTTACTCGTATTTCTTTTTCTGGGTTCCAGGTTTCGCTTAGCCAGCAGCCCAAGTACCTGTATTTATCTACTCTTTCTACTTGTTTACCATCGATCGTTAGGTTGTTTGTTTGAAGTTGTGTTTTGTTGACTACCATTAATTTCGTCTTGCTAATATTCATTTTAAGATTGTAGTATTCGACCTTAGTATTTAACCGATCCAATAACTGTTGCAATTCTTCCATACTGTTGGCTAGTAGCACTGTGTCGTCTGCATATCTTATGTTGTTAATATATCTGCCGTTACACTTAATACCCAACCCGACATCGTCCAATGCTTCAGCAAAGATTTGTTCTGAGTATAGGTTAAAAAGGCTTGGTGATAGTATGCAGCCTTGACGTACTCCTTTTAATATATTCAGATCTTTCGTATTGGATTGTCCGACCTTTATGTGTGCAGTTTGGTTCCAGTATAGTATATGGAAGCAACTAAACTACTAAATTAGAACCTACCTACTTTACTTAACCACATAACAATTGAAATAAAAACAAACAATAGAATCGACTTGATACCACATCGCGTGTATGATTGGATCATGTTCAGACATAATCATGATAATCTGATGCGAACTAGCTTCCTAAACGGTATTCGTTTGCAAATTATTTTATTATTGCCTTGAATTCAACTCGATTCAACCTTTACGAGGTTGTTTCATGGGTTGTTTACAATTGTTACGCTACCTGGGTCAGTTTTTGATACCTGCGTTTTAAAATTAACACCGATCCCCCTTGTTGTAATACCTAGTAGTATCCGATCACAAAGTACTAACTATGTGGATCCGAATTTTGTATGTAAGTATTATTGAGAGATTTTCCTCAGTTTGGTTAGGAGATTGCAGGCAGAATAACCTGCTTACCTGTAAGAAAAAAAAATCCGTGCTTCGGAGAGCACGTTAAGCCGTTCCTCCTCGCTGTTTGTTGTAGTGGTCGTTACACAAACCATGTCGGAGATTAGCCCAGGGTTCATCGGGTCGTTCGTCAACTCGAAAACCGGCTCGATGAGAAAAAGAATTATGTCAGTCAAACTAATTAAAATAAAATTAGAAGTGCCCTCCGATGTTAGGAATTATCTAACTGGCCACTGCTTTAAATAAAAAATGGACGTAATTTCTAAACGAAAAGGTTACTTTACTGTCCCATCTGTCACTAACTGTCACTGTCACATTTCGTTCGTGACGTTTTGTTCCTGTTTGTCATCAAATTATTATCAACGTGTTTGAGTTCATTTTTCTTCGTAAATTCTTGATTTCACACCCACAAACGCCATGGAAAAGGAACTAGATAAAGTGGTCGAAGAGATAATGGCCACGCCGAACGTAAACGGCTGCCTGATAGCGGATCATCAAGGCCTTTGTCTAGCTGCGAATGGCTCAGCTCATGTGGACTCGGCTGGTATTGTCGTAGCTATTTCGGAGCAGGCGTGCAAGATACAGCCCAACTTAAAGCCCCCGACAGTCTGCTTGGAAACGGATCAGAAACTGTGCCTGATTCAGAGGCATGGCACAATCACTGGAGCGATTTTTAAACAGAAAGATTAGGTGTGGTAATTAGTGGTGTTCTTTGTTGTTCAACTTCTCGTTTAGGTCTCTCTACTAGACACAGCCATGAACATTTTGTACCTTACTGATCATAAAATATCTTCCCAGTTTCTCAAACAAACATTTGTAATCCTAAACACAAAGAATAACCTATACCGTAATCTTTTTTTTATATTACTTATTATTTTTACTCTGTTCTGTACAATAATATAAAAAATGTTTTACATTTTCAGGTTGCTCTGGTTGAGTTAAATGAAAATGTAGTCAAGCAAGACTGAATATATTATATTAAAATATAATATTGGCATCATAGCGTTACCATTGTACTATGTAGGAAAATACACAGCCTGAACATCATGTGGAGAATGCCAAGCAGAGCTATAAGTTTTAACAATTCCAATGTTTATTATGTTATGTATGGTTAATGTTTAATTAATATTTAGTGTAATGTGTAAATAAATGTTTTATAATGGAAACTGATTGTTATTCTTTTGATATTTATAAAATTCAATAATAAAATAGTAAAGTTCAATTTTATACTAATGACTGCAACCCACCCACACTATTTTATTATTAAACTGCGAGGTGAAAAGCCAATAATTTATTGACCATGGTTAAAATAAAATAAAAACAATTCAATATACACACATTTATTACAGATATGCCTTCCTAACAGTAACATTAAACGACGTGGAACAACTGGATAACTGCTTATTCTATACAACTATAGTAATATGTATACAATACACAATAAATGGACCTAAAAGATCATACTTACATAGCAGGCAGAATTGCAGAAATGGACAGCCACAATATAGTATGAAAAACATACATTCCACAGTATAGAGGTGAAGAATTAGTAAGTTCAATCAATCTTTTATGTTATGGCGTTTTGAGATTATTGCGGTTGTTCACTACAATTAAATTGAC
This sequence comes from Scrobipalpa atriplicella, assembly GCA_029255725.1. Classification (NCBI taxonomy): domain Eukaryota; kingdom Metazoa; phylum Arthropoda; class Insecta; order Lepidoptera; family Gelechiidae; genus Scrobipalpa; species Scrobipalpa atriplicella. Next base: position 4,844 of record JARACY010004337.1, on the reverse strand, counting down.
ATTTTGAACAGGATTATTATCTACTCATGACCATAGAGCATGTAACTTCTCTGAAATATGGAGGTAACAATTAATATAATTGTGGTAATATGCCTGTTCAAAATAACAATTTAATTGTTTTATTTCATGGTCTTGTTTTAGTGAGGTCTGAAATTCTAATCATATAATTTAATACCCTCACACAGTTCTTAATATTGCGGCAATATCTCTACCGAAAACAGTCCCCGATATTGCCTGCTTCTCCTTCTTTGCAATTCTATCTGCTTTTTAGTAGACCTTCTATGCTATGTCCCAAGTGATTTCTATGTACAGCCAAACATATTTTCATATCTAGAGAAGAAATCTTGAGAATCCATGTAATAACTGTCTATCTCACTCATACGTGATGTGAACAAGTGAGATGCAAATTAGGTTTTCAAACTGATTCTTTCAACTTTGGAATAATTAATTATGCATTTTACTTTCCAATAAATTGGGATTGAGTTTTATTCGATGATATTTCATGTGTGTTTCATTAAATTGTTAAAACTGTCTGTTTCTCTTTTAATATTAAATACTCAACCCATTACTAAGTCCGGCCGATAAGTGTGAAAACTGTGCACATTCTAAGTAAGATTTTACTAGTATTGTGATCATTTCAACATCCTCTATAGCATGGCTCTATAGTGTATCAGAATAAGTCCTGCATTACAATAAAATAATATGTATCTTAAACACTAAAAATAAGTATAAATGACTTTAAATTTTAAATAATCCTTATATACAATTATCAAAAAGTATAATTCATTAACTTAATTACATGAATGAAAGCAATGTAAATGATTGGACGAAATAAATAAAAAATACAAATGAATCATACAAAATAAGGAAGCACTTAACTTTTAAGTTCAGTAAGTGTCGCCAGTCTTAATAAAAAAACATGCATAAATGGTGTATAATCCTGTACATTGGCAACACAGCAAAAATTATATTCAAAATTCAGATTGCATACATAAGAAGATCCATAAAAACAATACTTAATTTCTGGTTAATGTCTGAAATCTTCATATGGATACAATCTAGAAGTTGTGAGCAAATAACCCTATAAATATCTACCTAAAGACTAGGGTCTTACAGCAATAATACTCATCAGCCCGTTCCTAAATATATTACAAAAATATCTCCCAGTTACAATAACAGTGATATTAAGTATATGGTGTATCGAACAATTATCTATAGTGGTTACATTTATCTATGTTATATACTCGTACGTACGGCTAGATTGGAGCATGTACAAACTTACTTGCTTTTTATGATATTCTTGTACCTATAATTTGGCTATGCAACATTGGTCAAACAGACATTCTAAAACCAGTGTTTTTTTTAAAAGATATTTTGACAATTTAAAAGCAAGTAAGATTTCACATGAGCCATTCGGTTCAAAGTGGTCAATAAACAAGTTCTGTGAATCATTCCTTTAATGCATTATGCCCTCAAAAAGACCTGATTTTGATTACGAAACATGTGAACGTACGCTAAGGTACTTTTGTCAATTTAAAAATTATTTTGAATTTATTAATTGACGTACCAAGCCACAAGTTAAGAACCCGACATGTTAAAATTAAAATTAAAAAATGATTCAACGAAACTTCTGCCATACAAACGTGAGCACAAACATTCTAATTTTCCTATAAAACGTGTTACATTACAATATTCAATCAACAAATTGACATTGTTGTAATAATGTTCTGGAAGTTAACATGAACCTATAAAAACTACAAAACTGTAAAGAAGACAAGGGATAGAGCTAAATTGAAATAAAATTATGAGACCCACGCGTCAGTACAATTTGGAATGCACTTGATATGTAATGTCTTTCACGAGTCTTAAATATTTCCGCTGTAAAGCAAGCTGATTGGTAAATAGTAGTACAGCTTCCTACAGAGTGTATAACATTCTCTGTTATCTTGTAACAAGTAATTAAATTAGTTAAAATCTACATGCTAGCAAAGAGGAAGGCTATTTTAGTAAAAGAATAATAATTCAAGTTTTTTAAATTTTGAGCTATTTATTAAGATAATTTTTATTTTTTCTCAAATAAATAAACGTTTATAATAAACACCTTACATCAATGTCAAGTAAATTTCGCTACCTACCATCTATAACTAAACTACAATCTCTGAAACTATGAAGGATAAAGTATACCGAACATTTTGGCCACAGAAAGTAAATGAGTGGCTAATTATCTATAGTACCTACTTTTGTCCTTACGAAAGGTTGATTCACTATTATTCTATAACTGTTCTAATATTTGATGAGTTTAACAAAATGGACGTAACTATGAGACCAACTTAAATGGAAGTGAATACAAAATCTTAGATAGATTTTTCGGAATAATAAAATTATATCCATGTATAGTGAGAAACTTAAATTGTTTCAGTTCAGTATTGCACTATACAAAGTTACAATAGTTAGCAAAGAATGTACTTGGGATGTTTTATTTAGTTTTTGTTAAAATTATAAATGGGTTTGCTCTTGACTCCAATCTAGGTCGGGAGCAACTGAGACGGAGTCGACGATGGAGCGAGCTCACCCAGAAGATGCCTCTTCACTCTAACTTTGAAGTGTTGGTGGTTGTAAGCATTCGGAAACACAGACGCAGGTAGTGAGTTCCACACTTTTGCCGTGCGCATTATGAAAGGTTTTCTTTCATCGAGTACTTACGCAAGTATTTTATAATTCTATTGTAAATCCCATTTTGCACCAACATTCTCTACTAACTTGGTGGCGCTGTTTATTCATTAAAACTATTAACAGCCTTGCCTACATTAAAATTGTTACATACAATAAAGACTAATAGTATATAATTAAACATTTTAAAAGCTGCTAGAAAAGTTCGTAGTCAAAAAGGCCTAAGAAATATTTATAATATAAAATTATAGCATTGCTCATTTGAAAATATTATTCGGTTTTGGTCGACTGTGGCTCCAAAATTATTTTATGGTGTAAAGTTTTAAAACAAATAATATTAATTTTATATTTTCTGTTGTTTAGTTGACGCATTATCTTTTATACTATGTATTTGTGATAGAAAAAACTACGTCAAAGTTTTCTGTATTTTAATCGAAAATCTTGTTTCTAAAATAAGTTTTAGCTATTGGATATAACAACATATTGAAATAGTAGATTTAGTAACTTGACTAATTTGCCAACACGTATAATTTGTTTTTGAAATGTGATTTTGAATAAAAAACATTAAACTTTGACGTAGGTTTTTCTAGCGCCGCGTTGGAAATACTATTCATTACATTAAAATAATAGTTATAAAATAGCGTCTTTTAAGTTTCGCACTATGAATATGTGGTATATTTTAAAATATTTAAGTTCATTTAATTACTTTGGAACCATACTTACTTACGTAAAAAGGTCAAAAAGCCCTCTGGCATTTCATTATTTAGATAAGTTCAGAACATTTTTAATATGGAATCAATAATTTTAGAATTGTTATATTATCCTCATACATATCCCACAAAAGATCACATACACTGGGTCAAAAATATACCAATATAAGTTTACCAATAGGCCAGATTTCAACAAACACTTTACAATAAATACAAGTTGGTACAATTATATTATCCAAGTAATAAAGTTTATGCGATGCCGATTTAAAAAATATTTCCCATTTTTATTAGCAGATTATTCGCGTATCTATGTGGTATGGAAATCACGGGTTAGCAAATTATGCGGATATCTACGAAGCTGCTGTAACAAGGTTAAAACTATGACATCTTATAGTTCGTATTTTTAACGTTGAGTATAATACCAACGTGTTTTGCTACCCATAAACTGCTTTTTAATTGCAACTTAGCAGAGGTTCAAATTTCGGAACCGCAGACGATAACCTTGTTAAATATATTTTGCGGTTGACTTTCTTTAAAGTTGTAAAGCAAAAACAGGTTATGGGCCCGCAAAACAAGTTGGTATCGATAACGCAACGTTAAAAAAACGGAGTATATAACTCTTATAAGTTTAGTTCCTATTTTCATCTTGAGGCATGGGAAGGCCTCCAACAAGATAACATTAGGAGACTTAGTTCAGGGAAGTATGGCAATATTCCCAATGGTAAAAGTAATAAAAAATCGGTTAGACATACTTGGCAGCACAAATGAAAGTACCAGCAGCGCAGGATCCTGCAGAGGTGTCAACGAACTCTCTCGCGGTCGTCGACCTCAGTGCTTGGCGGGGAGGGTGTAGCTGGCGGGCTGCTCGTTGGAGACGAGGTTGGCGCGGGGGGCGGAGCTCGGCATCCCCCCCATCCCCGCACCGCCCGCCTCCATCGTCGCCGCCGAATTCCGCATGTCGTCTATTGAAGCCCTGGTGGATGCAATTTGGAAAGTTAATAACAAAAGAATCTATGGCATGAATACGGTGACAGCCTAAACTAAACTAGATTTCTTCAAAGCCAAGTTGACAGAGCAGAGCGCATTTGTTGTAAAAATATCCTTGGATGAGCACGTATCTCATAAAGATTAATTCAGAAAACATGCATTGTGCTTTGTCTAATTGTAAGAAATTGTGCATGAATTAAATAAGCCTAAAACGAAACTGAAAAATAAGAATAAAACTTTAGCTGTAAGACTAAAATAAAAATAGCCTAAAACAAAGACACGTTCAAAATCTAAAGAAAGCTCAAACAACATTTTTTTCATAATTCCTCTTTTGCGGGTAAATGATTCAGAAAAAAAAAGTTATCTAGCAGATAATAGTCTTCTCCTGCACGGCTGCAAATAAAACTGGTCGCCTTAAATATCGACAAATATCATATTATTCATGCTGTAGTCTAGGCTGAAAAAAGAACATGACAG
>JARACY010004336.1:0-27469 GCA_029255725.1 Scrobipalpa atriplicella | reverse complement strand
AACGTATTTATTCTATCTGAAAAAGTGAGGAACATTTTGATTCTTTTACATGATTTTTATGATGACTGTTTTGCCATTTATTTTAATACTTATGTGTATTGTATTTTCTTCTCCTGAATAAAAAATTGGTGGGTAACAACCACTGATTATACTTCTACCACTGATACTCTTCTGTGGTAACAACAACTAAAATAGTATTTTAGGCAACTTTATTTATAAGGCCTTTTTAAATTAAGTGCAAATCTTTTAGGGATGAGTTTCTATCAGGATACTGAACAACTTTCCCCAAGGAACATAGGACGAAAAATAAAAAATAATTTAGGCCCTCCCATACAAATTGGCTCGAGCCGCTAACACCACTTGTACGGGAGGGCCATTTTTCTTTTTCTTATTTCGACCTATGCCTATATATTTCCTTGGGGAAAGTTGTTCAGTTTGATGATAGAAATCCACCCTTAAAATATTTGCACTTAATTTCAAAAGGCCTTATATAATATCTGTATAAGTGGATGCTTGTTCAATAATGTTAGAAGTTCTAAATAATACCTAACGTCAATCATGTTAACTCGTGCATGAAGCTCAAATCCTGTTTTCTCCAATAATGGATAATTTTATTTGCTGCGGGTTGTTGTTGCCCGAACTGATCATAAAATACGAAATTTAATTTGAACGAGCAAACACCATCACTCTCTGGGAGTGTATATCTTTATATTATATAACCTTGTTTGTTTACGGGTTTTGTTTATGTTTTAAATTATTTGTTGACATTAATCACATTAAATTTAAATTAGTCTTTGTTTCATAAACTCGTATCTGGGGTAACATTGTGTTCAGTTATGAAGTTAATTCTTAGACAGAAAGTATTTTAATATTTCATTTTACGGCAAACTTCCATTAAAATATCTAATTAGTCTTATTTATTTATGGGGGTAGCTGGGAGGCCGATGCCCATTCACTCATTTTTCCCTGGGGTAGGTTAACATAAAAATACGTAGGTATTGAACGTAACATAAACTACTTATACATATCATCCTGCTACAGCTTCCATTTTATTGGGTATCTGCGTTACATGTAAGATCAACCATTAACTTGACATCCACGCCTTTTCATCTATTTGGCCTTTTATACGCCTAAATAAAAAATTAATTTCCTGTTTGGAAAAGATTAATGAACAAATCGCAAAAGATTTTTTACAGCCTATTACAGCCATTAAACCCGTATAAATTATTCGGGCTTAGTAAAGCCGTTATGGTAATGAACTAACTCATGCGCGAATATTTGCTTTTATTGAAACAACCACAACACAGAATGCATATCTAAACATTAATTTGAAAGTTTAGTTTTGTTGACGGTAGTTTAAAATACTTTGAACTTTATTGTCAGGCAATACTGATGAAAGTCACAAGTCAAATATGAAGTGACGTACCTATTTCGTACCTATTTCAATTAATTTATAGAATTTGCTGGTTCTTTGTACAGTACGGGCCGTTAATATTGAGCATTCGAAAGAGACATTGACGTTTGTCAGTTAATGATATCAATTTGTAGTTGCAAAAATCACGACTTAACTAATATAAGTCTATACCTGTCATTTTCTATCATGAGAACAGAAAGGGACGCCAATAATTTTAGTCAAGATTTAGTTAAGTTGTGCGCTCTACGAATCATAGCATGTACAATTTATACAAATACGGCTGAGACAACGCCATATAGGTAGTAGCCGCTCTTTAAGGTACTGAGACACGTACTCACTACTAGCACAGAAGCATGCTTTTATTGAGCAAATGCTCATTTGTAGCACGTGTGAACCAACATTGCTAGTAATGAGCATGCTAATTAAGAGCGTGCTCAAAAATCAGCCCGCGTGTACTAAGGCGTGTAATACCCCCATGATGCCCCCAAGTTGGTACGGAAGCCTCGGTGAGCGAGTCCGACTCGCACTTGACCGGTTTTTTTTTTTTCAATTTGAAGTAGGTAGGTAGGTACTTTGCGTTCATTATCCCTCAGATATTGTACCTCAGTGCCTTGTCGTAGGTGAATAGTTTTTTCTAAATGATAAAACACTATTACTAAGTATTTGTGAATATGAAAGACCTAACCTACAACTAACCCAGTGGGAAAAGCAATAAGAGCCTCAGTAAACGCTATAAAAGTAGAATTGGCTCACTCCTAGTAACCATTATCTTAAAATTTGATAGGCGGTCTCTATGAATGGCCATAACCAAGCGTTCCACCCGATAACGGTCAATTGTTCAATTAGTACCTGCTGAGTCTCTTTTACCTTCGTCTGTCGAATATATTTATTTTATGTTTCTATAAAAATTGTATTGAACATCGGAATCTTCAGCAGCCTTCCGACGAAACAATGCAAACTTTTTTATATTTTTTAATACCTGGCTGAAATTGTTCTAACAAGCTCAGTATCAATACTGTCTCTATCCTGTCAGAAGTTGCATTATTGCCTAACGTATTTGAGGTAACATTACTTAGTTGTAAATATTTTTTTTTAGATCAATCAACAAAAATGGACAAAAACCCTTTATAAAAGGAGGTCCTTTATAAAAATGCTAACTTAAAAGGCTATTGAATGGAGGTATTTAAGAAAAAACAAAAAAGGAATGGGTCCAGTAAGAGAAAACGAAAAGCGCTTAAGAAGTTTTCCATTTGACTAAAACTTAGTAAATACACTTCGAGCTTTACCAAGACAAAGTTCTTGTGATTTATATTCATTACTCTATGCAAGATTTTCTTCATCTTGACCTATCTTGATTTATGGACAAAAATATTATTTAAAAAAATTTGAGACAACTAATATTTTCAAGTATTAGGCCGACTATATTATAATTTTAAGCCTACATATAAATATAAAATAAAAAAATCGTTGCCGACGCTGCAATGAAGCAAATTTTTTTAGCTTTACAGTTTGTATTCAAAAAAGATTTCGTATTTTTATGTATTTTCATCATAGGAATACGTGATCACAAAATGTTTTTCCATCCAAAATTTAACCTAAAATTGTACTCAAGTTTACAGCTCGTAACATTTTCAAGCTTATGGTATATTGAAAATTTTCACCACAATAGGCTCTCTAATGTTGGTTCGCTCTCGCAACACATGCTGCATTATTGCAGCAAGCACCAAGCGGGCATTAAGAATGTATAGGTATTCTCGGTAGCTACTAACGTTAAAAAGTGGTAGGTAAGCGGGCTAGAGAGAAATAAAGTACCTACCTAACTTCAAAACAATCACAATAAAAGTAGAATTCATGGCACGGTACGCCGAAGATCGTGGCTTCAAAAATTTACTTAAAACATTTTTATTTTTAAAATACCTACTGTCTGCTAATATCCTATTCACGATTTTGCCCGCGGGAATAAGATACCAAATCCGGAATGAACTCGTTATTTTTCTGGAGTGAATAAAATTTAGTATCTATTATTTTTTACTGCACAAGTTATCTTTCCGCAGACAGGTTGCCAATGATAAGACCCAACAAACAGTCACTCTTTAACATAGGTTTTTACTAACATTCGACTATTTTGTACCTTTTTGTAACTGATTCCGGAGCTACACCAGCACAAGCCAAACTAAATTAAGCTGATAAATAAGGCTGTTTCCGTCCCTTGTATAAAGATGTTTTACTATTCTTCACTTTTACTGTGTCACTAGTTAAATTTTCGACGCCAACTAGTTTACTGAAGCTCAGGAATTTGCGAAATTGCTACTGTCACTTTGCACAGCGCCACAGAGCGTTCGGCGCAGTGTCCGCTTACACCATTCATTAAACAGACAGTTGCATTATAGCAACTTGTTATTAGTAAACTCTGAGCTTGTGAATTAGAAAAGCAACTAAATATAACGGATGTAAGGGACAGCTTAACGCACGGAGCAACAACTTTCGCAGTCACATACTATGGCCCCTATGTCACCTTTTATTTAATATTATAGGTACTATTCAACGCAGTCTTCTCAATAAAATAAGGTATTAAGTACAGTTGGAAACCTGAATCACCTGTTAAAAGTATTATTGTTTTTATTTTTATTGTTGACATATTAACTAAATTTATATTGTACAATTTGACGATCACATTACGGCGGACATTATATTATTGATTGGAATTTATATTGTGAAACCTGTATTGTGAAATAAATAAACTAAACTAAACTAAACAAAAATATATTTGGACATATATTGAAAATATTAAATAAAAAGAAAATAAAAAACTGTACGAAGCGTTACAAAAATGCCATGTAATATTTAAAAGTTTATAAGTGTGTCTGTTATAGTGCTTGTGACAAAAAACAATTTTTCCCATTGTCAAAAAATCTGTGAGCTGGAATAAATCTTGGATTTAATAAAGTTACTCTCTGTTAATTCACCGGGGATAATCCAATTTAAGATCTGCTTAGGGTAAGTGGTTCCAGAATTGACCGCTTAAATATTTCTAAGAAATATTTGATTTGCATGTTAGAACCTAAAAAAACTAAGTAGATTTTATGGTCGTGAAAGAGATTAAAATGAATAACATATAAAAAAATAAGCAGGTTAAATCAAATAGCCAAGTTTCTACGAAACAAAAATTGAAGGTTGAACGCGTCGCGGTAGATCACCAATGAGATGGACACAGAAGATGGACAGTCAAACTGAACCATGAGTGCACCAGAAGTGCAGCTGCTAAAGTAGAACAGTGTTGCATTATTAAGCTGGTCCCTCAACAACGTGATGACTACACTATAGAAAGGACGTGTCCACAGTCCACGACCACTCTCTAGAGTGTCGCAATTCATCGACATCAGTTGACAAAGTCAAATACTTCTTAGAAGAACAATAGGTAAGGTAAGTTTAAAACTTTACGCAAATAGTTCTTCCTTTTAAAAGTTTTAGCGGAAATAAACTCACAAAAATAAGTATATGGACTCTTTTTTCGAAGCGTAAAAACAGACATCGTAATTTTCTGTTCGTGACAAGTTAAAATGTTTGTTAAATAACAATTTTTGTGGACTTTGCAAACAGTTTTCTTTAGTAAATACAGTTTCAGGATGCACTTCTTCGCTTAACCATGTTTTAACTACTTGACTTGGTACACAAAAACTGTGTCTACACAGTCTGTACTGTTGTTTAGCTATTTAAAAAGTTAAAATCATAAACAGTGAAAGGTCAAAATCGTGAATAGGATATTAGCAGACAGTAGGTATTTTAAAAATAAAAATGTTTTAAGTAAATTTTTGAAGCCACGATCTTCGGCGTACCGTGCCATGAATTCTACTTTTATTGTGATGTTTTGAAGTTAGGTAGGTACTTTATTTCTCTCTAGCCCGCTTACCTACCACTTTTTAACGTTAGTAGCTACCGAGAATACCTATACATTCTTAATGCCCGCTTGGTGCTTGCTGCAATAATGCAGCATGTGTTGCGAGAGCGAACCAACATTAGAGAGCCTATTGTGGTGAAAATTTTCAATATACCATAAGCTTGAAAATGTTACGAGCTGTAAACTTGAGTACAATTTTAGGTTAAATTTTGGATGGAAAAACATTTTGTGATCACGTATTCCTATGATGGGAGAAATACATAAAAATACGAAATCTTTTTTGAATACAAACTGTAAAGCTAAAAAAATTTGCTTCATTGCAGCGTCGGCAACGATTTTTTTATTTTATATTTATATGTAGGCTTAAAATTATAATATAGTCGGCCTAATACTTGAAAATATTAGTTGTCTCAAATTTTTTTAAATAATATTTTTGTCCATAAATCAAGATAGGTCAAGATGAAGAAAATCTTGCATAGAGTAATGAATATAAATCACAAGAACTTTGTCTTGGTAAAGCTCGAAGTGTATTTACTAAGTTTTAGTCAAATGGAAAACTTCTTAAGCGCTTTTCGTTTTCTCTTACTGGACCCATTCCTTTTTGTTTTTTCTTAAATACCTCCATTCAATAGCCTTTTAAGTTAGCATTTTTATAAAGGACCTCCTTTTATAAAGGGTTTTTGTCCATTTTTGTTGATTGATCTAAAAAAAAATATTTACAACTAAGTAATGTTACCTCAAATACGTTAGGCAATAATGCAACTTCTGACAGGATAGAGACAGTATTGATACTGAGCTTGTTAGAACAATTTCAGCCAGGTATTAAAAAATATAAAAAAGTTTGCATTGTTTCGTCGGAAGGCTGCTGAAGATTCCGATGTTCAATACAATTTTTATAGAAACATAAAATAAATATATTCGACAGACGAAGGTAAAAGAGACTCAGCAGGTACTAATTGAACAATTGACCGTTATCGGGTGGAACGCTTGGTTATGGCCATTCATAGAGACCGCCTATCAAATTTTAAGATAATGGTTACTAGGAGTGAGCCAATTCTACTTTTATAGCGTTTACTGAGGCTCTTATTGCTTTTCCCACTGGGTTAGTTGTAGGTTAGGTCTTTCATATTCACAAATACTTAGTAATAGTGTTTTATCATTTAGAAAAAACTATTCACCTACGACAAGGCACTGAGGTACAATATCTGAGGGATAATGAACGCAAAGTACCTACCTACCTACTTCAAATTGAAAAAAAAAAAACCGGTCAAGTGCGAGTCGGACTCGCTCACCGAGGCTTCCGTACCAACTTGGGGGCATCATGGGGGTATTACACGCCTTAGTACACGCGGGCTGATTTTTGAGCACGCTCTTAATTAGCATGCTCATTACTAGCAATGTTGGTTCACACGTGCTACAAATGAGCATTTGCTCAATAAAAGCATGCTTCTGTGCTAGTAGTGAGTACGTGTCTCAGTACCTTAAAGAGCGGCTACTACCTATATGGCGTTGTCTCAGCCGTATTTGTATAAATTGTACATGCTATGATTCGTAGAGCGCACAACTTAACTAAATCTTGACTAAAATTATTGGCGTCCCTTTCTGTTCTCATGATAGAAAATGACAGGTATAGACTTATATTAGTTAAGTCGTGATTTTTGCAACTACAAATTGATATCATTAACTGACAAACGTCAATGTCTCTTTCGAATGCTCAATATTAACGGCCCGTACTGTACAAAGAACCAGCAAATTCTATAAATTAATTGAAATAGGTACGAAATAGGTACGTCACTTCATATTTGACTTGTGACTTTCATCAGTATTGCCTGACAATAAAGTTCAAAGTATTTTAAACTACCGTCAACAAAACTAAACTTTCAAATTAATGTTTAGATATGCATTCTGTGTTGTGGTTGTTTCAATAAAAGCAAATATTCGCGCATGAGTTAGTTCATTACCATAACGGCTTTACTAAGCCCGAATAATTTATACGGGTTTAATGGCTGTAATAGGCTGTAAAAATCTTTTGCGATTTGTTCATTAATCTTTTCCAAACAGGAAATTAATTTTTTATTTAGGCGTATAAAAGGCCAAATAGATGAAAAGGCGTGGATGTCAAGTTAATGGTTGATCTTACATGTAACGCAGATACCCAATAAAATGGAAGCTGTAGCAGGATGATATGTATAAGTAGTTTATGTTACGTTCAATACCTACGTATTTTTATGTTAACCTACCCCAGGGAAAAATGAGTGAATGGGCATCGGCCTCCCAGCTACCCCCATAAATAAATAAGACTAATTAGATATTTTAATGGAAGTTTGCCGTAAAATGAAATATTAAAATACTTTCTGTCTAAGAATTAACTTCATAACTGAACACAATGTTACCCCAGATACGAGTTTATGAAACAAAGACTAATTTAAATTTAATGTGATTAATGTCAACAAATAATTTAAAACATAAACAAAACCCGTAAACAAACAAGGTTATATAATATAAAGATATACACTCCCAGAGAGTGATGGTGTTTGCTCGTTCAAATTAAATTTCGTATTTTATGATCAGTTCGGGCAACAACAACCCGCAGCAAATAAAATTATCCATTATTGGAGAAAACAGGATTTGAGCTTCATGCACGAGTTAACATGATTGACGTTAGGTATTATTTAGAACTTCTAACATTATTGAACAAGCATCCACTTATACAGATATTATATAAGGCCTTTTGAAATTAAGTGCAAATATTTTAAGGGTGGATTTCTATCATCAAACTGAACAACTTTCCCCAAGGAAATATATAGGCATAGGTCGAAATAAGAAAAAGAAAAATGGCCCTCCCGTACAAGTGGTGTTAGCGGCTCGAGCCAATTTGTATGGGAGGGCCTAAATTATTTTTTATTTTTCGTCCTATGTTCCTTGGGGAAAGTTGTTCAGTATCCTGATAGAAACTCATCCCTAAAAGATTTGCACTTAATTTAAAAAGGCCTTATAAATAAAGTTGCCTAAAATACTATTTTAGTTGTTGTTACCACAGAAGAGTATCAGTGGTAGAAGTATAATCAGTGGTTGTTACCCACCAATTTTTTATTCAGGAGAAGAAAATACAATACACATAAGTATTAAAATAAATGGCAAAACAGTCATCATAAAAATCATGTAAAAGAATCAAAATGTTCCTCACTTTTTCAGATAGAATAAATACGTGGAAATACAGCACATAATTTCACAAACGAAAGGATAAATAATCGGTGATACGATCAAAAAAATTGGATGAAATGAAATACAAGCAAGAGAATAATGATGACTAAAACCAAGATATTGAATTCAATACGTTACTACACAAATAATAATAAAATAATGTAAGTATTTGATGTCCACACAAGACTACAATAATTTGATTTTGAATGATCAAATCAAATTACAGGACTTTTATACGTAACTATACCATTTTCGAAACCAAATTCAATCTACGCTACAACTTAGGTAATAGCTTTAAGAAAATGTACTTAGTTGATTGAAAATTTTAGTCTAAGTAGGTATAGGTAGGCCCAGCATTTTTATTTAATTTGCGATGGCTTGACTATAATCTAGATTAGTAGTGGTCAAGATAAAGAAGAAAATACTTTTGCAGTCTCTAAAAAATATTTCATAAAATAGTACATTGTTTAACGAGTGGAGAACATGACCGATTCCCACGAGGGTGTAGTTTGAGGCCCGAAGCGTAGCTGAGGGCCTCAATACACACGAGTTGGGAATCGCATTTTCTTCCGAGTTATACATAGTGCTTTATAGGTACTACACCTATGAGGAAAATATAATTAAAAATCCTTGTAAGATAAAGAATAATATCACTTACATGAGAAGATATCTTAAGAACATTTGAAGTGTCATCATCCATTCGAACAGAACACAAACAAACAAAACACATAATAAATACAGTTACACATTACATCGAAAACACTAAATACTTAATTTACACTAAATAATTCCAATAAATCAAAGAACGAAAAAGAATTCGCGCGGACATGTTGATTTTACCATATTTTTTACTTAAAAATATAAAAGAGGCAAATGAAGCTAAGCACATACTGCCAAAAATGTAAGTGGCCAGTATCATTTTGTGGGCTTCGAGATACAAACTTTTTGTGTTTTGGCATCCGCCTGTTTCTAGTTTTGAATTACGAATTTAAAAAAAAATAAAGGAGGGGAGAAAATACTTTCTCCCCTAGGGGAGAAAGTAAATCCCATATATTTTTGCCGCCCGCATATTCGTTCGCTTGGATTTACGTACTTTCTTCCCTTTTTTCAAGTAAGAACTAATATACTTTCCGAAAAGGTGTAGTATAAAGAAATTTTGTTGGATTTTTATCGTGAAGTTTTCCATTGGTTGGTGGTTTAAAATTAGTAACTTTTTCTTAATATTATTTATTTTAAGTCTATATGCAAATGCACCTGTGACTGTTTTCCATCAGGCAGGTCCATTACCTAAAAAAATTTATTCACGATCATGACCACGCCGTGAAATAGAAATAGAGCAACCCGAAGTGACCTTGTCAAAGATCTCGGAGTTGTACTCTATGCGGTGCTGTATGTAAATGGCCTTCATTTGACCGTCACCCAGGTTGTTGGTGATCGTGCCCACGAATACCCGCCAATTGAAGGCTCATAGCTCAAGGCTCTTGCAATGTTGTACACCTATTTTGTACTTACGGTCATGACACAAAGCGGCGTGACGTATAGCAGGCCGAAGTTGACCATGTCGAAGATCTCGACGTTGTACTTCATGCGATGCTGGATGCAGATGGTCTCCATGTGGCCATCGCCCAGGTTGTTGGTGATCGTGCCCACTAGAATGAACTTGGGCGCGCTGTATGCTGCGCTGGTTATCCACACGCCCAGTATCACCAACTGAAAAAAAAAGTGATTGTAAGTACTTATACAGAATATTTTCTAACTGGTAGTTCACTATTATATCATGTAGGAGAAGATTTTCTTAAGAAACGTGGAAAAACATTGTGAATTAATTGAAATTTCCCCTTCATACAACTAGGTAACCTACTAGGTCACCTGTCCAGCAAAAGCTTTACACATTCTCCACGACAACATTTTAGTTATCACATTATCTCGTGTGTTGTGTCCTTCGTTATGATTTGAATACACAGCACCCAGCCCTTTTTAATTCTCAAGTTACATTTTCCTGAGATTATACACGGACAAAATTATACGTATATTAACTGCCCTACTAACTGGCCTCTCTTGGCTAAGTTTAGGAAAGTATACTCTCAGTTAAATTAAGTTTTCAGTGGTGTAGAATAAGCATAACTTTTATTTCGTAAAATCAAATTCTGGAGACTAATATATAAAACTATAAAATATATATATATTAGGTACCTTTGTGTTACCTCGTAGGTATGTATGTTTCTCACGACTTAAGTATCATACATTTTTTGATTTACATTCAAAACAGAATACCTGAGTAATAAGTATCCCATGCATTTATGCTAATTTTGACTTGGTAGGGCACAACCATACCCCTAAAGATACCTTCTAGGTCTCCTCATATATAATATATTTTATGAAAACAGGTCATATTTTTTGCTAGAAACTAAGCACATACTACCTAGAATTAGCACACAAAAAGATGAATATTTCGAAGTCCAGCCTCGAGGGCTGGAGTAATAAATTCTGCCAAATCTATAGAGTACGTGACTCGCCTCTATTTAAAGATTGGAAAAGAACCAAGAGCAGCCTCTATAAAACCAGAGATATACGGGATCTTTGGTAGAAGGCTGCATAACTCTCTTGGGGTAGAACAGCCCATATTAGTGGACAACTTTTGTTCTACGACTTTTAGGAAATCTCAAAAACAAACTAAAATGGTTTATCATACAATGTCATTGGATCGAGCCAATTTGTACCATTAAAAATCCATTATCTTAGTTTTCCAAAAATTGTAGAACAAAAGTGGTTCAGTAAAGTTTGCAGCCATCCGCCAAACACCCTGTATTATTAAATGCCACGTTCTGTTGGTAACGATTTATCACTCAATTTTCAATAATTTCTCAATTAATGCGTGTAAATTGATCTAAAAGATATGACATCAACGTGAAAGGACATAAAGCAACTAAATCAGCTTAAGAATTACTGTTTATAATTTTGTATAAGGGGCAGCTTCCCACAAACTTGATAGGGGTTGCTCAGTCAACGAAACTGAATAAAAAGTTGACTTCCTCAATACAAAATGAGCACCTCGAACAGACAATTTGTAAGGAGAAGTCAAACGTATTTTTTCATTTCCTTAAAGATTTTTCTTGGAACACTTAATGCAACGATGCCCATTTCATTCATATCCGGGATCTAATGAAGGAAGACATAATACAATATCTCCTGACGCAGCCGCTTGGCTAAGAAACATGAATGTTGATTTATATTTATAGTATCCGCCTATGTTTAAACGCCATACGATTAAATAAATAAATTATTTTATTCATTGGTTAGCAATTGATCTCATACAAATGATATGTCTTTGATAAAATATATAATATCCTATTAATTATATTCAAAGAGTAAATTTTAAGGGTATTGTAATCATTAAGTGCAACCTTTCAAATTTTGATGGAGTGATTTTGATGATGAAGGGCTAAGAACTGGGGCCTTTGTTCTCGTTTCAATACAGGTTTCATCCATTAATTTGGCTATTAGGTACCTGCTGATTTCCATTAAACTTCATCTTTTTCGAGTGCTTTGTATAAAACCTGGTGTCATAGGTAGTTTTTATACTTTAAAATCGATTTTGATGTGGTTTGTGAACGATCAGGGAGAATGACAGAGGCCGAAGCATTTATTGTAGTAATCCTATCCAATAGTGAAATAAACAACATCTCAACTTTAGTTGAACCCATGAATCCCACAACGAAGTGCCGAATACTCAAACTTCTAGACTACAGAGGAAGTAATGAAATACTTCCGATTCACAAACTCTTTGAAATTGTTATCGGAGACTTACGAATTAAACTTTTCAGTCCTTTACAAAAGTTTGCTATTGTTGTGAAGAAAATAATGATGATGACGAGTTCTGTCATGATCATGAGAAATACATTAATATTTATTAATAGAGCTCGAAAACTTTCTCAATCTAAAATCAAAAACCTTACTTACTTACCATAATACGTTTTTGTAATTTTTTAAAATTATCTATAAGTTAATAAAAATAGGTAGGACATTAATTGAGCTTTAAGACAATAGGTACAATGACTTACATATAGCAACCCACAGCCATAATATTTTTGTTCAACGATGTGAAAACATTAGCACAGCTTCTACCTAAACCCTTTGACCTATCCTTATCTAAGTAGAATGAATGACACTTTGTGTTGAAGCCCTTTGATCTTTGCTGGAGATGAGGGTAAAGCTTTGTTTTTTGACAAAAGTTGTTTAAATGTTGATAATTTTTGTTTGAATACTAGATTTAACGACGTTAAGCATAAAGATATACACATTGGACGCGTAAAAGAATACGTAAGTAATCAGAGTAGTAATTATAGAAAAGATGAGAATGACGAGCTGAAGAATTTACCACTCCCTACATTGGAAATACTTGAGCTCGCATTATATTATAATATATTATGATATAATTATAGACGTATTACATGATAAAGCCTATGAACCATTATGTTTACGACCATTTATAAGATAAATATTTTCCAAACCTTTGAGGGTGACTCAATTTTACGCGGGATCGGATATTTATTATCTAGGTCGATAAAGGAAGTGATAAAATTCCCATGAAAATTCTGTTAAATTTTAACAAATTCAAGAGGGCTATAAAACTGCCGTAAAATCGGCCGCGACTACGAAGTTAATGTTATCCCATGATGTTATCAATTTTTGATCCCCGGCCGTTCTGCAATGCTTTAATTTAATTATATCCTTTTTCTGTCTATGTTTATTAAAAGTTTTTCGAAACCGTGGTCGAAACTCAAAAACCCATTCGACAGAAGAGGAAGTCACGTAATTTATTTATTTTATTTATTGTTTCATATCAGGCGACTGAGGCGCCCATATCAATATTACCTAATAATATTCATGTGAAGCGTGCCATGCTTATAGTTAGAACTTTTCTAGGTAGGTACTATTTAATTTATTAATCTGAATCGTTGTAATGTAATAGAAATTATTTAGGTTAGGACCTTTTCCTTCAAAGGCTTCAAAAAAGGTAATTAAAAAATATTGCCTGCCCTTTCAAATCCGCATGAATCCTATTGAATTATGCAAAAGAAAATTCAATATTTTGTGATTATAAAGTAATTATGGTTACGTTACTTTCCCCATTTGAGGTGAAAGAAGAACATTAAAACAGTAGACTCATATTTTCACATTTATTATAATCAGTTATTCTCAAATTCAAAAGAAGTACCTTAATACCGTTTAGGCATATAAAACGGCCTTGTAAATAACGAAATTTTCTTATATAATATTTTAGATTCATAGAAAAATCTTCTTCTCGCTCGCTTTGTGTTAACATTAGCATAAGCTGTCAAAGGAAATTATCCTCCATTTCAATGAAATTTGAAGTTGCAAAGAAAAACTTAATAAATCACTTTGGTCTCGATTGTCAGAACTACCGAAATAATACAAAATTAATCCTACTTGTAGCAATCAACAAAATGTTATATTTCAAAGCAGAATACTATTCCAGAGGGAGACATATAGGTCTGTCTGGAATAGAGTTCAGAGATGAAAGTGCTGAAAATAGGTTTCAGTACCGTCTGGGTCTTGGACTTGTATTTTAGATAAAATTATTTTTGGATATCATACCAACAGCGCTTTGAATGGAGAATACCAAGGTTATACAATAATACCCCGATTTATATAAGTAGCTTCTTTATCTTTTTTGAAAATAAATAGTGTACGAGAAATAGTTTATGATACCAATTAAGTAAACCAAAAGTACTTAAATGTCAAATGTTCTCCTAGTTAGTTGTTTTGACAAAATATTACTTGAGGTTGTACAATAAAACGTACATAGCGATTTGAAAACACTGGATATTGCCTTTAGGCGACTTTTTACCGACCCATTTTGCTTCTTTGCTATGAAAAAATTAAAGAAAAGCAGATACTTAGGTCACCACACCACAACACAAGGTTGCAACATCTCATCGTATAAAACTTCGTCTTTAGACTTAACAGCAACGCCCACGTTGCAGCAATGGCCCTAAGAACTATAATAACAAAGGCACTGCTTTTTCTACATCTAAAAGAAACTTACCCTTAGCCTAGTGGAAGTGAGGATCTGTTTGCAGGTGATCGGGTGGATGATGGCGAAGTAGCGCTCCGTGCAGATCACCACCAGAATGAAGATGGAGGCGGTGTAGCTCAGCGAGTGCACGAACTGGTACATCTTGCACAGGAAGTCTCCGAACACCCAGCTGCAAAGAAAAGTTTTTTTATTGGAATTGCTTTTGACTCTGTGATGCCTGAAACAGCACACATTGCAGAAATTTGCTTTGACTCTGTACTAAAGACTGAGACTGCACAAATTGCAGCAATTTTCCCTCAGAATTCTCAAATGCACTAGAATTCCCACATGTATCGTTTAATCAGTCCAGTAGTTAGTTTATCCGTCCATGGGTTGTCTCCTCATTGCTTAGTTGCAGATCAGTGAAACTCTGAATCTCTCTACTTCGATTTTCAGTAGGTATGCTGGAGAAGAGAAACAGTTGCATCAATCCAACATGAAGAAACAGGGTAGGTATTAGCTATTAGCTTTTTTTACGTTTTTAGTTATTAAAAAACAATAAGCCAGTACGATGGAACTAACGAGCGCTGAAGCTGCAAGCCAAGCACGAGTTTAATACTGAACAGCTGGCGGTTTTTAACTTTACTTGAGATGCAACTTGAGACCGTTCCAGCGACAAGAAATTGAAAATGAGACTGCGATAAAACCACGATAAAACTAAACGGCTTGGCTGATTGAAGAATAAAAATCGTATGATCTTTTATTATTGTTGATGACATTTTTGAACTTGCATTCTATGTTTAGCTAATTAGTTAATTTTAAATAACACAAAACCAAATTCCAAGTAACAAACATTTAATATAAACATAAAATTGTCATGAAATTTTAAAATTGAATAACCTAAGATACCTAACCTACATATAAAAGAATTATTATTATTTTCCTCTAGATAAATAGAATTAAAAAAATAAAGTAATAACTATCTGGTATCAATTTAATAAAATAGGCTATTCATCTACTTTCCAAATCGTCATTATCAGCTAAATTTGCATACCCAGTGACGGGCACGAGCCGACCCTAAATTAGAACTTCCCAAATAAAAACAAAAGTAAAAACAAACCAAATAAACCTTGAACATTTAATGAATAAAGAAAACAAAACAAAGTTTCGATTTGCGGTGAAAACAAAACTATTAGTATGCGATACCATTCATATTCACGTGCCAATCTAGTCGAGAGCCTGAAGCTTTATCCCTTCAGCTCCGCGACTATACTGCGTAAAATTTCTAGAACAACAAGTGCGAGTAAACTGAATTCTATTTAGGAGGACGAAAAAGTCGTTAGTAAAATAAAATTATAAACATAGTTAGTACCTAGGTATGATTATTTTGCACTCTACACGTGAGCTATGTTACACTTTCAACTTAGCTAGATAATTGGTCAAAATGTTTATGTTTCGTATGATATGGCGCGCTACGTTCTTTCGCTTTGCTGCCGCTTTTATTTAAGAGAAAAGATTCAGTGATTTCGAGAGGAAAAATTTCGTACGTAGATACAGCAAATTTTAAAGAATAACATTTTTAGTAAAATACTGTTTAAATGTTTGCTTTTTGAATATCCCGTCTGCAACATTACTACTTGGAAAATCTACAAAAACAAACAGACAGACTATCATGTGCAATAGTAGACCTGGATCGTTGCCAGGCACGGCGGAATTTATATGCAAGCACTACATAAATATTTCATACATCTGTCTTCATAAGGGTATTTCTAAAAGGTTTTAAAAATAGCACCGTGAGTGCCAAAAATACAGACTTTACCTTTGTATACTTAGTCACAAGAATTCGAGAAAGTCAAACATAGGTGGGTACTGGAGGTAGTATAGAGCTAAATTATACAAAGACAATAGGAAATTGTTACGTTCCTTTACAGAGCTCCGATGTCGGCTAGATCAATGAAACTCGCCAACCCATCTGTCACCGGGGAATAACAATGAACCGAGTGCTTCAACTTCAACATAGCTGAACGAGTGACATCATTCCCTTAGCAAAGAATCCTTTCCTTAGGTTACATCCAGCTAGTTCTATTTTAAAATACCTACCTAAGGTAAGGTATTTTATGGAGGTGGTTTCAGCGGCAGGGGAATTTGTTTGGGTCCTTCATACAAAAAATCCTTGGTGACTAGGATAGGTACATCGTAAGCAGCAACGGCTACGAAAAGTATCATCATCATAATCATCAGCTCATGTAATAATACGTCCCCAGCGAGGGGCAAGAGCCTACCCTTAATTAGGGCGATCGAGCCTTAGACTCTTAATTAAGTCGACTTCACGCACAAACTTTGAATTTCTTCGTAATTGTGTGCAGGTTTCCTCACGATGTTTTCCTGCCCCGTATAAGCGCCGAATAAACCTAGGTACATATAAAATTCGAAAACCGAAAAACACATTGGTACGTAGTGGGATTCGAACCACGATCCCCTGCACAGGAGGCAGCAACCCTATCCACTACACCATCGGGCTTTTTGTATCAGAGACATAAAATTTAAAGAGTCATGTAAGAGTACGAACGGAACTGAAAGCTAATAAAATAGCGAAACACCCACAGTTCCTGTCCCCAGTCCCAGCTAACATTTAGCTAGTTCAGTCCCATTTTCCGGTAGGTACATGTGTGGTAAAACATCCACGCGTCCTCATCGGAATTCAGTAAACATCCCACAACACACATAGCAATGAACTGTTTAGTCTAGCTATACAGGCTACAGGGTATCACAAAATGTTATTTGGTGGTATATCGTATAGTTGCGAATAAACTCCTACTCAAGGAGCAAAGCAATTATTTTTCATATAAGAAAATAGTCCAAAGGGCATAGAAAGGGCAATCTACAATACGTACATTTAACTTCGAAGATTGTAGATCTTCGAAGATTGTTCTGAAGTTACAGTGGTTCTTTCATGTACCTCTACTTCAGTATTTACAACTCCATTTTATTACACCACCTGTATATATGTACGTATCGAAACGCAAGACCGCTATACAAAGAATTTCACACTCTACGTTTTGGTCTTGAAAAAATAAATAAGTCGATCCAAATAGTTTTAATTTTCAATCTTCCAAATCACGAGCAAGCAATCACAGGGTTGCCATAAATAAAATGTAAATATGGTGCTGATTCTAGATCTCTCAGACGTGTAAACATAATCGTTCCCACTTATCTGGTAAAGTATGGAAATGCAAACCCGAATTATTTGTTTGTCAAATATGATCGGTATAAAAGCAGGCTGAGTTAATTAATAGTGAAATCTGTAGGTTATGAATTTTGTCCTCAATTTCCTCAAACAAAGTTGCTGACATCTTAAAAATAACATAATTACGTAACTAAAATTATACTGGATTAAGTTATGACGCATTTGATTAAACACACCAAGACACAGAATTTCAAAAACAAGATAGGTAATCTTCATTTACGCTTATAAAAGTTACTTACACAGCTACAAACTATACCTACTATGTAACTTTTTATGTCGCTTGATTGATAGCCTTGCAAAATGAGACAAATGTTAAAGTGACTTAGCAAATATTTAAGTCTAGTCTAGACAGATGAAAAAAGTTGAATCATAATCATAAATCACTACTGGACACCCGATATCACTTTTCATTCAGAATGCAATAAATTTCAGTAATCTTATCTGCGGAATAATCAAATGGGTCTCTTAGGAATACTTCAATTTGTAATTTTATATTGCGATGCCAGGCTCCTTTGAAGTTCATAAGCAAATTGTTATAGAAATATAGGTACTTTATGAATAAGTAGGTAGTACGGGGAAGCTGCTTTAATTTTCTAGGGAATTGTGTCTTTGCAACAACAAAGAGAAAAACTATCAACGAAAAGAATGACAGAGGAGAATAATAGCTAGTGATTTCCTGTGGTCCTCTGGGAGCCATCTATAACGAATGGACCAGACGCTGCATGCATCGAGCGGCGTCGCTCCGACTGTGGCTCAGCGGTACCCGAGCACTGCCTCGCTTTTATTTCCTTATTTTCATTGTGCCAATGACAATATTCAGGAAAAAACTTTTTTTAACATAGGCAATATTAGTAAATGTTAGTTTCCAGAGCCGTAAAACCCTATTTAAAAAAAAAACAGTACTGATAAAACACACAACTACATGGAGTCGAAGGTCACACACACACACACACTTGACGGGCCATGTTGAGTGATTTTTATGCTCCATGAAGAAGGCCCTCGTAAAGGGTCGAAACGTTGAGGTCAAACACTTCCATTAAACTTACAAAGTGAGTAGTCGTATGCTTTATCAATATGAATAACACTTTTTCGTCGTTCAGTGATAAAATAATACTTCTACCTATGTATTGCGAATGGCAACAAACGAGAATGTTTTCTTTATGTGTGATTGTTACTAAAAGAATTGACATACTGATATACCTACATTCGGATACAAATGGTGTTCATTTAGACACTGTTGCTCGTAGGCGTAAGACAAGCCATCGAGAGTTTCGTTTAGGTAGGAACACTGAACTACTAATTATACTAGCGTGGTAGGATTATAACAATTGACATTTTGATTCACATCACGGATGCGTAAATAAAAGTAAACAAAGAAACAGGACGTAAACTATAAAATAATAAACTTTTTATGTTAGTAAAGTAGCCAGCACGTGTTTCAGCAAAACAACACAGACGTACCTCATCAGGCGAGTCATGAAGTATGTACGTAGTACGTAAGCTTCCTATTTTTAGCCTATTTATTTTAAAATGGTAACAAATATTTATCAGTTCGGACAGCGTGTTGATAAATTCACTCACCTGGGAATGAGATATATGGTGAGGTTCTGGAAGACGCAGAACACGCCGACGCATAAATCTGCCACCGCCAGGTTTGCCAGGAAGAAGTTGGTTATGGAGCGCAGGCGCCGGGAGAGCGTCACCACCAGGATCACGAGCAGGTTACCTGGGAATATACATCCATTTTAATTTTGTACGTGTTTCTTGCACCCACAGTGCTATTTGTTGATAAAATATAGAAAAAACAATCAAAACTTAAACCACAGACAGGATTTGAACGACTGATTAGAGAAGTTGCTGCCGCTAGCTCCATTTACTCTTCTGTGATTTGAACTGACTGTGAACTGCTATTTGTTAAATCGTCATCTAGTGGACGCTAGCGTCATCTGTCATAATAATATTATTCCTGTTAGTTCTACTCAAGCCTATAGGTACTTAATTTTTACAGTCAGAATACCACATCACAATGCTATACATACATTATACATAACACATATTTTAGATGAACGGATATGAAGACATGCTTCTCTGTTGAGCAATTTTACTAGGCCCCCAGCCAAATAACATTAAAGTGACATGGGATGGGATAGACGATATAGTAATACTTCGTATCATAAAATGTTGCAGTATTTCTTGCTACCCACCACATCACAAATTGTTTTTTTTATTTATACATAAATTAAATACCTAGTCACTTTTCCGTTTGATTGAACAATAACGACGTGGATTGGATAATACCAAAAGGTTACATCGATTCAAAACAAGGGATTGTTGTTTTAATGAAAAGCATATATCGGGCGGGGATCACGAAAAACAACCATAATACAATATGAAACAGAGACTTTCCACTCACCAAAGAAATATAACCTAAGGGCTTTTTAGACCATGAAACTGAAAAACTTTGGATGGAACATCATACATAAAGTTACGCCTTAATCCCTTATGGGCGAATTTTCGCCAGGTCTGAAAAATATTGATGGCAAGTTTAGATTGTGACATAGTTTTCCTCCTGTACACAAAATTACTCTAACAGCTGACACTTTTTGTATGGGAAGGCCTTCTTTTCATATTTTGACCTAGATACATATAGGCACCTAGAGGAACATTCCATAGAGAAAGTTGATCAGTTTAATGGCCCTTAAAATTTCTTTGCCCAAGCTCTTAATTTTTTTTTTTTGATGAATGAATAATATCGATGTAAGTAAATAATATAATTAATATTGTTCATCTGTTTATTCTTATATGAAACCTAGATTTTACTTATGACTTAGATTGGATTTGCCAGGTTAAGCCAGCTTAACATTTCAGCTGGATTTACTTGAGTAATGCTGGGCTATATTAGTGACAAATGAGGTTCGCAAACAGAAGGTACTATTCGTGATACATTAATTAATATAGTAAATGTATTTGTATACGATAAATAAGTACTAACTGTTGTTATAGAATTAATTTAAGGTATTGCTGGATCATATGCTTTTATCAGAAATGAATACTTGTTACTATTATTTGAAAAAGGTTTTATATTTTGTCTTTTCATAATCTCCTTCTTACGCATGATAGAAGAATAAATGAGATGTTATTACAAACTCTCTCTTGAGTAGTTATAGTAGTCTAACTAAGCCTTGGGCCCTCGGTTTGGTTATTAGAATTCGTATTTATTAATCACGAGTAATTATTGAAACCCTCCCTAATCCTGATTGATTATTGGAATCCGTCGAGGAAAGCTGTTTTCTAACTTCGGAAATCTTCGGACTCCAAAAATAAGAATAATTATTTATTACTGCCATTAGTTGTCCCAGTAGTTTGATTTTAGTTTCAAGGGAATTTAGTTTTAAGGAGTTGAGGAGTTGAATAAAATACAAAATATTTTTTTACTTTTTAGTGCAACTGCGGCTCACTTAGATACTTTGCAGGCGTTTTCTTTTTTTTATTAAATATAAATTTATCTTCTATCGAGTGTAAAGTGATATTTTCAATTGAAATGTCAGAAGTTGACCTTTTTTAACGATTAATATTAAAAGCAACCTTTTTTCTTGACAGCTAATCAGGTTATTCAGCCTACTTATATTATAAAAAATCACGAAATAGGAACTTGGTAATCGAAACCACGATCTGAGGATCAGGAGTCAAAGTCTCAGACCACTAAACCACGCAGGAAATTGAGAATGCAGCTAAAACACTTAACACAATCAATGTTAAGAGCAGACTTTCTATTAGCGTAGAACGTATGGCTTCATTTGCATGCGGTGGATTGTCGGATTGGTGAGACAATGCATTAGTCGCCGGGCTCCGCCAGATGGGCGCATAATAGTTCTTGTTGCTGACAGATTGACGATTTACCAACACACACGATCAATCGTTTCCCTCATTTTCTTCGGGCTAGTCTACAGCGCTACAAATGTATTGTGCCTTGTGGCCCCTTTGTATTGTTCTTTGTAGCAGTAGATCTACACACGGAATTAATGTACAAAGACGACTTACTATCGGCAAGAGAAATAAGTTTCAACTGGTGATGCTGTTAAATTATAGGAAGGATTGAGTTTAAATAATACTTACATGAAGTCATCTTCAACACTTACTCATAAATATTAATAATCATCTAATGGGGAGAAATACTTGAGTAGATGTTAGATAAAAGCATTGATTCTCCACGTAAAAAAAAAAAAAATCTCAAGCTCATTAAAATTATGAATGTACTCAAATCAAACGGAATTACTACCACACTAGTTTGTATTTCCGTGTTTTGATCAAAAGTCATTCTAGCTAGAGCAATCGATTATTTCTTGGAGCTGAATAGAGCAACCCATTTCTTCCCTCATACGCGCTATCGCAATCTTATACCAATAAATCTTAT
Source organism: Scrobipalpa atriplicella (assembly GCA_029255725.1). Taxonomy (NCBI): domain Eukaryota; kingdom Metazoa; phylum Arthropoda; class Insecta; order Lepidoptera; family Gelechiidae; genus Scrobipalpa; species Scrobipalpa atriplicella. The sequence continues at coordinate 5,252 of JARACY010004336.1, read as the reverse complement.
CGAGAACGAGAATGTACCATCTTTACGTGTCTTTATATCAACCAATCTGTATTTTATGTGCTCGCTACGCAGTATTGTCAATGAATGATTTACTGGCAAGATAAAAGCGGAAAACCTTCACTTATAAAACTTTACCCATGAATCGTAGGTGTCTGAATAAGCGCAGACTAAAGTGTAGTACACGTCACGAGTAAAAGCTGATTTAAGCAGATTTAACACAAAATTTATGTTATTTGTTCTACTTGGTTTAATTTTCAGCATCTTTTCAGAAGATTAAACCAATAATTTTAGGTAATATAGGTATTTTTGCATACTGTTTATTAATCTTAAATAACTCTATCTACACAGGATTAATGTAACATTATACAACGTGTAACAGAAAGGGTATATGTATCGTGAAATGTGTGAATCTATCCATGAAACTGAACAACTTTCCCTAAGGAACATAGGACGAAAAACGAAAAAAAAATTGTGACCTTTCATACAAAATGCATCAGCTGATAGCGTATTTATTATGGGAAGTCAATTTTTTTTTTCGTATTTCGACCTATGTTCCTTTGGGAAAGTTGTTCAGTATCATGGGTAGATTCACACATTTCTCGATGCATATACCCTTTCTGTTACACGTTGTATAGTAGAAATGGTTTTCAAGACAAAGACTTCCTTTATTTTATTCCCTGAAAATATTTCATTCTCAATCTAGCACACCTAAATCTGGTTAAAAGCTTTATAATGGGCAGTTGGTAAATAATACACAACAAACTCAATGAGTACCTATTAACTTTTAAGCAACTTTGAATCTTTGATGAAATCTGTTTAAAACTTATAGTCATTGTAGGTACCTACCTACTATCTAGAAAACCGGCAATGTATTGTTCCAGTAACGAAATTTTTGGACAAGCTTTCAGACTCAATTTAACTAAGTAAGCACTTTATTGAACTTTCCAGCCTAGCCTACGTGTCGTATTCAAAAAGTAATCGAATGAAATTGCAGGACTTATTGAAAATTAATGTCGATGTTTATCATTATTAGAATGAAATCTAGAGCCAATAAAAAAATACAGAATAGTGGGTCCTCTCCATTTTATATCCATAGCATAGCATAATATTTAACAATAATTAGACACACCTGTTTTCTGTTTTGCAAAACCGTTGCCAACCGGAATATAATACGACAGTTATCATGGGGATATGTTAAAAGCCAATTTTGCTCCCTTGTTTAAAAACGATTTACTGTTATATTTATCTTCCTTATTTCCGCCTTCGAAATGAAAGGAAATGAAATGGAACTCCGTACTGTCACTTACAATTTTTATCCTGTCACTTTTCTTCCTGCCACACGGTTACAGTCGCGGAGAAAATGCGCTTTTCATGTTTGTTTACTATACCGTATTGTAAACAGGTCAATTTTTTTATGCCGGTCAAGGGTTCCCTAAAGAGTAGGTAAGGTTTATGTTAGGTACTTACCAAAAAAACAACAGCAGAAAACGATGGTGTAGAGCGTGATGAATATAGCTCTGACGTCGGTCCTATCAAATATGTACTCATCATCTTGTAATAAATAACTACTGATGTTCGTCTTTGAGACGTTAAAGGAACTGTCCACTTCACTAGAATCTGTCCGGTTCACTTCAAACACGGTGGTAGTCTTCACATGCGAGGCGACCAGCGACCTGATGCCGTACATTCTCGTGGTCTCAGAGTCTAATCGCATCGTCTATATCGATTTCCATTTGGTGCTGCAGCGCGTCTGATTCTCGCCCATCTCCTGAAACAAAGAAGGTCGTTGTTAGCTTACGAATGGCCTTCGATTTCAAACCCGTGGATTCATCTGCGGCTTCAAACGTGTTAAAGTGGTAGGTATAGACATGGGAACTCGTAACTAAACGGATGGTGATTGTGATTACTGATTGATAACTAACTAATAGGTAATTTTCCCAAGGAATTCAAAATATTAACAAAATATTTCATTGTAATACTTATTTAAGTAGTTAGCAAATGTTTTTGTAGAGAGAGTTGTTTGTAACACACCTTTTTGACTTTTGATCTCATCATCAACATCATCATCATTATCTTACCCTTATCCCATTTATTTGGGGTCTCAATCTGCGTTATACATGTGACGCACAATCCCCGAAATCGCCCATTGGAAGGAAAAAAGGCACACTTCGCGGATTGGCAAATGCAACACGCGCAATCCCCGAATTGTCTTTTCATTTCGGCCATTGAACGTTTTACAACAACCATTTCGCGAACTGGTAAACACGAAACAACCAATTGCCGAATTCATTGAAATATCAGGTGTAAAGGTGCAAATGAGGATCCAACTAGTATTAATTGGTTTCGAACTAGTGACGTCAGTGTCAGTCATTAACTCACTTTTTCCAGTTTGGAAGGAAATATTTAGCTTGTGGAATTGGCAAAATATCCTACTTACCTTACGTGAGGAGAGTGATAAATTTTTATATTTAGCTATATTTGAAGCTACTGAAAAAATACTTATAGGTTAGGTCGTTGAAAATAATTATGATTCTGCTCCTGTTTTGTATGTATTGAAACCCATCGAAATTAAATTTTACGTTACCACCTACAGTAACTTTTGCCAATCCCGCAATTTTCTATTTCAGTCGAGTTTGCCACCGTTTAGTACTTTCAATGACTGTAAAGAACCATAATAAACTCATTTGGGATTCTTAGGAAGTAAAGTGTGAAGTTCCACCGAACACTTGCAAACTGCACGTCCAGTGTGCGGCGTGAGGAATCGTGCGCTGAATCTTGAAGAGAATTTCACAAGAGATTAGGGTGTGTTCATACTAAGTAGATTCGACGGTTGATGGGGTACAGTGGAAGTTACAGTGTAAGGACTGAGGCCCGTATTTATGAATCTCAAGATTGAGAGCATCATTAAGTATGGACTTGACAGGCTGTTTTGTACTGAAATTATATTTCTGATAAGAACTCAAACTCGAGACTAACAAGTCTCAATAGCTGATACGGGCCTAAATTTAGTTGTTTTTTATAGTTCACAAAATGCGACAAACTTCACGTTTCACTTACATCTACTATAAACGTAAGTAGGTACTTAACTAAATAAAAACGACTGTTCGGTCGGCGGATGGATTGATAATCGTATACGATCAAAGGTTCGGCCGCCGAAGGTTCAGCCACCGAATGTTACGCAGGTGTGGTTGCTGCCCTAAGATATGGTAGTGATAGGCTATTTTCTTGATAAAGTAAAATTAAACTGGATACAATTAAGAAAAGGAAGTAGTAGGTAATATAATTTCATATCAGAAAAGGCTATTTTATGTTGAAATTAAAAAGAGTCATACTTTTTTCTTTTAATTAATAGGTAAGTATTTCCTAATAAACTATACAGGGCCACAAAAAAAAGAGTTTTTTTTTTAATTTATCTGTAATGCTTTTGTGAAACTCTGATTACATTGTAGAGTCTGTGCGAAAAGAGAACAGGCATAGAATTTGAGGGCGCGCATCGCTTGGTCGTGTGAGTTTTATACCCAGATCTTTAACCTTCTACATAAAATTTTGGGGGTCTTAGGTCAAAGACCTAGGCATAAACCCCACGCAACCAGCCGTGGGTTAATTAATACAAATGTGCGCCTTCAAATTCTATGCCTGTTCTCTTTTCGCACAGACTCACTGCAAGCAGTTGGAGCGCATAACAGGCTTTTATAGTATTCACTATTGAAGCGATCGGCGCAGTAGTTATGTAAATTGAACCTTTACAATACTATTGTCTTGGCAAAACTGGTATCAAAAGGAAACTGTACTGAGCCTGCAATTAGCAATTTACATCACAATGGCGCTCAAGAACATATCTTTGCTTGACATCTTATTTACACACTATACTTGTAAACTCTAGGATGGTAGCTGCGACAGATGCCATTCAGAATGAAAACAAAGGAAAATGTATCTGTTGTATAATATCTATAGGCTATAAGTTGAATGTGAAACACCTTGCTTAGTCTGAATATTATCTTGCCTCCTTTGTCTCTTTTCGTAATTATCACCCACTGCTGCAGATGCTGTGAGTCATGAGTGTGACGCGGGGCGGAAGGCTTGGCGGGACACGCATCTAAGTTTAATCCAACAGGGATTGTCTGGACCAAGTTCTAGCCGGAATGATATTGGATAGACCTAGTTTTATCCAACAGGGAATGGCTGGACCTTGTTCTAGCCGGAATGATATCGGATAGACCTAGTTTTAGCCAACAGGGAATGGCTGGACCTAGTTGTAGCCGGCATGATGAAGGCTAGACCTAGTTTTAGCCGAAAACAATCGGCTAATACTAGGTTTAGCCAAGAGTAAGTGGCTACACCTAGTTCTAACCGGCTAAAACTAGGTGTAGCCGCACTTCGGGTATTAGCCGTAACATATATATAATATGTATATGTTGTAGAATATCATCTGTCACAGCTACCATCCAATTTTTTCAGTATAATGAAGATATTTATCTATATTTTATTACCTCTTTACGCATAGAGTACCTACTTGATATTGTGTCAAATATCTACGCCATAATACAGAATTACGTAAAAGAATTAACTCACTTTAACAGGAAATATAAATTCAATGTGTCAAAGGAAAAGTTCCGGACATTTTAACAAAAACAAGAAATTGAAATCAAAATGGAATTATATTAGGAACTCAACGAGAAATTTACTTACGCTATTACATACATTTCACGTCTTTGAACATCTTGTCAGTTCTAATTTCCACGGCGTAAATCTCTTAAAGCAATTTCATGTCTGAATGGATTCTTGTATTCATTTAATGTGTACCATTAACTCTACCAAGTATTGGGAGACATAATTTTGTGTTTGAAACTTAGTTGAGACGTTCTATCTATGTTTTAAACTCCAATGTGTAGACTAGGTAGGTATAATTGCCTGCCAGGCAAATTGCGCAAGATCTATCTAATTACTTTGCTACTTCTAAAAGTTAATTTCTAGACTAGGGCGATAAATATCGAAATACTCAACTAGGGAATTCAAGTTTTATGTGAGACGTGAACCTCATTAAAGTAAGTAATGTATGACGTTATTAAGGATCGCGACCACAATAAATGTTGTTTGTCTGTAATCAATGGTGTTATACAGGGTTTTAAGAAAATAGCCGACCATATTTTAGGCTGTGATTCTGCCCATGATACTGAACAACTTTCCCCAAGGAACATAGGTCGAAATATGAAAAAAAAGTGGTCCTCCCAGACAAATGGTGTCAGCGGCTC
>JARACY010004335.1:0-27475 GCA_029255725.1 Scrobipalpa atriplicella | reverse complement strand
ACAGTGCATAGACAGGTGCAAGGCTCATGGAGGGGTCCGAGTGTATTTAAAAGCTGCGCACACGCCGGCGGGATACCGTGCTAGTGCAATTGCAGGCAGCCACCATGTGGGTAAGTGTTACGTCATTAATTTGTATTTTTGATTTTTGGATGAACTTTGATAAAGAGTGATTAGTAAATAATGATCATTGTTATTACTGTGGAGTCATTCAATTTGTGTATTTAGCGTGTTTATTAAAATAAAAATTTGTAAAATTTAAGAAAAAATAATTAAAATCAAATTGCGCTAGGTATAATATTCTCAAATCTAAAACAAATACATATTTTGGTATTTTACGAATAGAGGATAAACTAATTTTCTTAATATCTTAACAAATAGAGATGCGAACTTTACTAAGTCCGGAATCATTGGGTCTCTCAAATATCAAATCTCCTAGCCTTGTTTTATTCATATTAATTATTATCAATATAATAATTATGTTCTTAAATTTCATATTTTCCAATAGGAGTAAGTTTGTGATATAGCAAATATCACGCGATCACGTTATTGAGATAAGGTCCCTCTCTCCTGATAACTTACATAGAATCACGTAGAGTGTCGTGGATTGAACGCACTCATAGGTTACTATATAAGGTATAGATTTTAGTAATAAAGAGAGTGTTCAGTTGAGTTCAGTATACGGAGTCCACAAGTTTTTCACTTACTACAACTCCTCTCGCCCGTGTCTGCCAAGTTACTTCATGGCGACCGTGGCTGTATTATCTGCAACTTCGTGCTAAGACGTGCGGCGTTGACGTCACCGATGTCGACTGAGCTTTACGAGTGCTGCCTTTTGGGAAGATGGCACCGAGCCGAGGGTAGTTTTGGGGCTACCTTGCCAGCAGTCATGATCAATCACCACCCTAAGAAATCGCTGGAAACTGCCGGTCGACGGGATGGCGCGTTGCCTTCGACTAAGAGAGAAGATGGGCTACAACGTCAACCAACGAGTGCTGCGAGCAAGATGCGTCGAAAATTGGACGAGACGGGCGCGGGACGCAGCAGGGAGTTCGAGTCCCAATTGGCTGGGAAGAGGCGTTTGGAAAATCCCATGAAGATCGGACGTTCGTAGTATTATTTTGCTAAGATATATATAGTTTTTTTTTTTTTTTTTTCAGCGGGTTTAAATACTAAGTAACTTAAAATAATTAATTATGTGTTAAGTATTATTTACATTGTTTAAGGATAGTGATTTAAAATTTAGTAAGGATGTTTTTAATTTTATCTTTAAGTTAAAACAAGTAGCATTTGTTTACAAGTAATTATTACATCACAATCTTGACATTGAATTTACTTTTGCATACTTAAGCGATTTAGAACATTGTGGAATGTGTCTAGTAGACGATTGACATAGTTAATTGACTAGTATGCGCCATCAGCATTTTTTCTGTTTTTGTATTAATCATTGCTTGGTTTATAAGGTTTTGTTTCTTTCAAGGGTTTGTTATTTATTGAGATAGGAGAAATGAGATTGAACATATATTGTAAAGTAAACTTTGTAGTAGTTCTAACGCGTTCTATAAAATGGCGTATGGAATATACCGGATTTGGAAAGGAAGTTAGTAAGGAGAATAGAAATTCGCTCTTAGGTTTTGAGCAGCCTCAAGTAGTGGATTATATAATATGTACGTACAAATATTTGAAGAAAAATGGTGTCAGATAATAATGAATTCAAGAGATATAATTATTTGTGACTCTACATTTTGCATAAGTCAGGACTCTCTACTAACGGAGGTGCGCCGAGACGCAACGATAGGGGAGCTGATAAAAATTATGTAAAATCAATAGAGTTAGTATAATAAAATGAGCTCAATGAAAATTGAATGAAAATTTTGAAAAAAATGAAGCTTCAAATAATGACTTGTTCCTCGATTATGACTTGTTTCCTTGATTTTGACACTTAGTTTAATAGTAATTTGTGATATAATAATATTATTTAGGTTATTTTTATTCATTATAGCAGTTAGAACTTAAATATATTTAACAAAGTGTAGGTAATATCATTAGTATGTAAGCCATAATATTAATGGAATAAAAATGTGTTTACTAATTATGAATATTAAGGTTATATGTAATTTAATTTAGAAAAAACTTACTTATTATCTTGTTCTATATTTTTATGTTATACTATTGTAAGTAATTTTGTAATTTTAAGTTCATTTTATTTAGTGTAAAATATGTTTTTTGGACCAACACAACACGGTCATCATAATGGGGAAACATTATCACCAAAAAATGTAAGCTACCTCAAAAAAAGCCAGAGGTAAACCCGAAAACAATAACTTGAGGAACACGACGCTTCTGAGAGAATAGAAGTCGCAGTTGCACTAACCGACAGAAATGAATATCAAGGTAAGGTTTTACTTACCTTTGACTACGTCACATCTCTCTCTTCTTGCTGTGACTTGATATCGCCAGTGTGAGGGTCCTTTACACCATAGTTGAACGCATACTTTGGATACGCCTGTGAAAAGGAATATCATCGTTAGCATCATTTTCTTTTCCTTTTCTGAAAGTTAAAGCTAAACAATAATAAAATCACAGAAGAGTAAATAGGGAGCGGCAGCGACTTTCTCTAATCAGTGAAGAAGACTTTCTCTAATCAGTGAATAAAATGGTAAATGACGTTCTACGGTGGGTATGCAGATGATATACTGACCACAGGATCTGCTATAAGCTACAGCAACGGGCGCATGCGCGATGACGGGCGCGTGAGCTATTACAGGTGCGTGTGCGTATACCGCGCCGTACTGTGGCTAACTCACCGCGCTGCCGACGCCCGCGTGCTATCAGTATCACATCTATAGCTTCAGTAGGGAGATATACTGACCACAGGCTCATCCCCGGCGACGCGCGCATGCACGATGACAGGCACGTGAGCTATTACAGGTGCGTGTGCGTATATAGACGCTCCGTACTGCGACAAACTCATCGCGCTACCGACACACACTAGCAGTATTAACGTCTGAGGTATCACTTCAGTAGGAGGATATACTGACCACAGGCTCTGCCACGGCGACGGGCGCATGCGCGATGACAGGCGCGTGAGCTATTACAGGTGCGTGTGCGTAGATCGCGCCGTACTGCGGCAAACTCACCGCGCTGCCAATGCACGCTAGCAGTATTAACGTCTATGGACACAACACACAAGATCTTATAAATAAGACATCACCCTATAACACATTATAAATGTATTCACAACAAATATCTATTTAAAACTTCTCACCCAGTCAAACTGATCTAAGCAGTCAAATCTAAAAATATCTTTATCATCATCATTTTTAAGCATTAATTTATTGGACCTCTCATAGTCGGAGATGGGTGGAAGGTCCAGTAAACCTCTTCCCTTAAACCGACTTTGTCAAAATGCTGAATTGTTTCTAGAATAAAGTTTTCATTTAAGTATTACAATCTGCATAGGTTGCATTACCTTAAGTTTTGAAGTAACTTGGCAGACACGGCGAGAGGGAGTTGTAGTAAGTGAAACACTTGTGGACTCCGTATACTGAACTCAACTGAACTCTCTTTATTACTAAAATCTATACCTTATATAGTAACCTATGAGTGCGTCAATCCACGACACTCTACGTGATTCTATGTAAGTTATCAGGAGAGAGGGACCTTATCTCAATAACGTGATCGCGTGATATTTGCTATATCACACCTCCCCTGAAAAGGATAGGCTTCCCTCCCCTGAAAAGAACATCCTAGCTAAAAACTTCTTTAAAATAAAAATTAACTTAAAATTACAAAATTACTTACAATAGTATAACATAAAAATATAGAACAAGATAATAAGTAAAGTTTTTTCTAAAATTAAATTACATATAACCTTAATATTCATAATTAGTAAACACATTTTTATTCCATTAATATTATGGCTTACATACTAATGATATTTACCTACACTTTGTTAAATATATTTAAGTTCTAACTGCTATAATGAATAAAAATAACCTAAATAATATTATTATATCACAAATTACTATTAAACTAAGTGTCAAAATCAAGGAAACAAGTCATAATCGAGGAACAAGTCATTATTTGAAGCTTCATTTTTCAAAATTTTCATTCAATTTTCATTGAGCATCATTTTATTATACTAACTCTATTGATTTTACATAATTTTATCAGCTCCCCTATCGTTGCGTCTCGGCGCACCTCCGTTAGTAGAGAGTCCTGACTTATGCAAAATGTAGAGTCACAAATAATTATATCTCTTGAATTCATTATTATCTGACACCATTTTTCTTCAAATATTTGTACGTACATATTATTAATCCACTACTTGAGGCTGCTCAAAACCTAAGAGCGAATTTCTATTCTCCTTACTAACTTCCTTTCCAAATCCGGTATATTCCATACGCCATTTTATAGAACGCGTTAGAACTACTACAAAGTTTACTTTACAATATATGTTCAATCTCATTTCTCCTATCTCAATAAATAACAAACCCTTGAAAGAAACAAAACCTTATAAACCAAGCAATGATTAATACAAAAACAGAAAAAATGCTGATGGCGCATACTAGTCAATTAACTATGTCAATCGTCTACTAGACACATTCCACAATGTTCTAAATCGCTTAAGTATGCAAAAGTAAATTCAATGTCAAGATTGTGATGTAATAATTACTTGTAAACAAATGCTACTTGTTTCCTTGATTTTGACACTTAGTTTAATAGTAATTTGTGATATAATAATATTATTTAGGTTATTTTTATTCATTATAGCAGTTAGAACTTAAATATATTTAACAAAGTGTAGGTAAATATCATTAGTATGTAAGCCATAATATTAATGGAATAAAAATGTGTTTACTAATTATGAATATTAAGGTTATATGTAATTTAATTTTAGAAAAAACTTTACTTATTATCTTGTTCATATATTTTTATGTTATACTATTGTAAGTAATTTTGTAATTTTAAGTTAATTTTTATTTTAAAGAAGTTTTTAGCTAGGATGTTCTTTTCAGGGGAGGGAAGCCTATCCTTTTCAGGGGAGGTGTGATATAGCAAATATCACGCGATCACGTTATTGAGATAAGGTCCCTCTCTCCTGATAACTTACATAGGAATCACGTAGAGTGTCGTGGATTGACGCACTCATAGGTTACTATATAAGGTATAGATTTTAGTAATAAAGAGAGTTCAGTTGAGTTCAGTATACGGAGTCCACAAGTGTTTCACTTACTACAACTCCCTCTCGCCCGTGTCTGCCAAGTTACTTCAAACTTAAGGTAATGCAACCTATGCAGATTGTAATACTTAAATGAAAACTTTATTCTAGAAACAATTCAGCATTTTGACAAAGTCGGTTTAAGGGAAGAGGTTTACTGGACCTTCCACCCCATCTCCGACTATGAGAGGTCCAATAAATTAATGCTTAAAAATGATGATGATAAAGATATTTTTAGATTTGACTGCTTAGATCAGTTTGACTGGGTGAGAAGTTTTAAATAGATATTTGTCGTGAATACATTTATAATGTGTTATAGGGTGATGTCTTATTTATAAGATCTTGTGTGTTGTGTCCATAGACGTTAATACTGCTAGCGTGCATTGGCAGCGCGGTGAGTTTGCCGCAGTACGGCGCGATCTACGCACACGCACCTGTAATAGCTCACGCGCCTGTCATCGCGCATGCGCCCGTCGCCGTGGCAGAGCCTGTGGTCAGTATATCCTCCTACTGAAGTGATACCTCAGACGTTAATACTGCTAGTGTGTGTCGGTAGCGCGATGAGTTTGTCGCAGTACGGAGCGTCTATATACGCACACGCACCTGTAATAGCTCACGTGCCTGTCATCGTGCATGCGCGCGTCGCCGGGGATGAGCCTGTGGTCAGTATATCTCCCTACTGAAGCTATAGATGTGATACTGATAGCACGCGGGGCGTCGGCAGCGCGGTGAGTTAGCCACAGTACGGCGCGGTATACGCAACACGCACCTGTAATAGCTCACGCGCCCGTCATCGCGCATGCGCCCGTTGCTGTAGCTTATAGCAGATCCTGTGGTCAGTATATCATCTGCATACCCACCGTAGAACGTCATTTACCATTTTATTCACTGATTAGAGAAAGTCTTCTTCACTGATTAGAGAAAGTCGCTGCCGCTCCCTATTTACTCTTCTGTGATTTTATTATTGTTTAGCTTTAACTTTCAGAAAAGGAAAAGAAAATGATGCTAACGATGATATTCCTTTTCACAGGCGTATCCAAAGTATGCGTTCAACTATGGTGTAAAGGATCCCCTCACACTGGCGATATCAAGTCACAGTCAAGAAGAAGAAGAGATGGTGACGTAGTCAAAGGTAAGTAAACCTTACCTTGATATTCATTTCTGTCGGTTAGTGCAACTGCGACTTCTATTCTCTCAGAAGCGTCGTGTTCCTCAAGTTATTGTTTTCGGGGTTTACCTCTGGCTTTTTTTGAGGTGCTTACATTTTTGGTGATAATGTTTCCCCATAATGATCCGTGTTGTGTTGTGGTCCAAAAAACATATTTTACACTAAATAAAAATTAACTTAAAATTACAAAATTACTTACAATAGTATAACATAAAAATATAGAACAAGATAATAAGTAAAGTTTTTTCTAAAATTAAATTACATATAACCTTAATATTCATAATTAGTAAACACATTTTTATTCCATTAATATTATGGCTTACATACTAATGATATTTACCTACACTTTGTTAAATATATTTAAGTTCTAACTGCTATAATGAATAAAAATAACCTAAATAATATATTATATCACAAATTACTATTAAACTAAGTGTCAAAATCAAGGAAACAAGTCATAATCGAGGAACAAGTCATTATTTGAAGCTTCATTTTTCAAAATTTTCATTCAATTTTCATTGAGCTCATTTTATTATACTAACTCTATTGATTTTACATAATTTTATCAGCTCCCCTATCGTTGCGTCTCGGCGCACCTCCGTTAGTAGAGAGTCCTGACTTATGCAAAATGTAGAGTCACAAATAATTATATCTCTTGAATTCATTATTATCTGACACCATTTTCTTCAAATATTTGTACGTACATATTATATAATCCACTACTTGAGGCTGCTCAAAACCTAAGAGCGAATTTCTATTCTCCTTACTAACTTCCTTTCCAAATCGGTATATTCCATACGCCATTTATAGAACGCGTTAGAACTACTACAAAGTTTACTTTACAATATATGTTCAATCTCATTTCTCCTATCTCAATAAATAACAAACCCTTGAAAGAAACAAAACCTTATAAACCAAGCAATGATTAATACAAAAACAGAAAAAAATGCTGATGGCGCATACTAGTCAATTAACTATGTCAATCGTCTACTAGACACATTCCACAATGTTCTAAATCGCTTAAGTATGCAAAAGTAAATTCAATGTCAAGATTGTGATGTTAATAATTACTTGTAAACAAATGCTACTTGTTTTAACTTAAAGATAAAATTAAAAACATCCTTACTAAATTTTAAATCACTATCCTTAAACAATGTAAATAATACTTAACACATAATTAATTATTTTAAGTTACTTAGTATTTAAAACCCGCTGTAAAAAAAAAAAAAAAAACTATATATATCTTAGCAAAATAATACTACGAACGTCCGATCTTCATGGATTTTCCAAACGCCTCTTCCCAGCCAATTGGGACTCGAACTCCCTGCTGCGCTCCCGCGCCCGTCTCGTCCAATTTTCGACGCATCTTGCTCGCAGCACTCGTTGGTTGACGTTGTAGCCCATCTTCTCTCTTAGTCGAAGGCAAACGCGCCATCCCGTCGACCGGCAGTTTCAGCGATTTCTTAGGGTGGTGATTGATCATGACTGCTGGCAAGGTAGCCCCAAAACTACCCTCGGCTCGGTGCCATCTTCCCAAAAGGCAGCACTCGTAAAGCTCAGTCGACTCGGTGACGTCAACGCCGCACGTCTTAGCACGAAGTTGCAGATAATACAGCCACGGTCGCCATGAAGTAACTTGGCAGACACGGGCGAGAGGGAGTTGTAGTAAGTGAAACACTTGTGGACTCCGTATACTGAACTCAACTGAACTCTCTTTATTACTAAAATCTAATACCTTATATAGTAACCTATGAGTGCGTCAATCCACGACACTCTACGTGATTCTATGTAAGTTATCAGGAGAGAGGGACCTTATCTCAATAACGTGATCGCGTGATATTTGCTATATCACAAACTTACTCCTATTGAAAATATTGAAATTTAAGAACATAATTATTATATTGATAATAATTAATATGAATAAAACAAGGCTAGGAGATTTGATATTTGAGAGACCCAATGATTCCGGACTTGTAAAGTTCGCATCTCTATTTGTTAAGATATTAAGAAAATTAGTTTATCCTCTATTCGTAAAATACCAAAATATGTATTTTGTTTTAGATTTGAGAATATTATACCTAGCGCAATTTGATTTTAATTATTTTTTCTTAAATTTTACAAATTTTTATTTTAATAAACACGCTAAATACACAAATTGAATGACTCCACAGTAATAACAATGATCTTTATTTACTAATCACTCTTTATCAAAGTTCATCCAAAAATCAAAAATAAAAATTAATGACGTAACACTTACCCACATGGTGGCTCCTGCAATTGCACTAGCACGGTATCCCGCCGGCGTGTGCGCAGCTTTTAAATACACTCGGACCCCTCCATGAGCCTTGCACCTGTCTATGCACTGGGCCTAGCCTAGACTCTACAGTGCATAGGACATAGGCAACCAAAAGTGGCTAAATTGTTGTATGGTAACATGGTTTTGTTGATGCAAGTGCCTTTTAAATTATCCTAATGTCGTTATATTCCATACTTACTTAAAAATATACCTACTTTAAGAAATAGGTCATGCAGATATATGAACCCATCTGAAATTGATATACGCCTTTACATCCTCTCTATAATGTGTACAAGGTCTACATACCTGCATATATTTCAAACTAATCGATCAAAGTTCACCTACGACTCCATAATTTGACATGAATGAATGGCCTACCTCAACTTAATATGTTGTACTACATCTATTTGCATCGTACTCGTCGTTTTTATGAGTCTCTATTTCTATTTCTGTTTCTGTTTCAGAGTTTTCTATTTCAGTACGCTGTAAAATATGATTCATTGAAATTATTTGAAAGATCCACTACAGTAAAAGTTAATTAAATACTGTGATTATTTATGCAGTTTATAAGATTGAGATAGTCTTTGTTGACGTCTAACAAGAAGCTAATATTATAATAAGAGTATCCATACCAAACAATACCGTATTAATATTGTTACATTCTACATCTTGGTATGGCTTAATCAACGTCTTCTGATCTGAACAGCACGGACTAACAAAAAATCTACATAAATATTCAGTACCAATTCAATGTTTTCTTTTAGCTGTAGGCGTCTGAATCAAGGGCTAGTCAACTGGACAGCTGCTTGTCGTTGTGAGAATCTTGCGCAAGGACAGTGACAGATTTATATCGGGCACTATGTGGATCGATTTGATATTATGGGGTATTTCGCAACATCCAGCTGTAGAAATATTCATTGATTTGTAGGTGACGACGTTTGGAAAGCCAATGCACTGCGATGAGCCAATACCTTACCTAATTGTTTTAGACCTTTCGTAATGGATATTTTACATACTTTTTATTTGATTAACTTGTTTGAATAAAACCCCAATGAAACACTGCGTCAAAACTGTGTCAAAACAAAAAAAAAGTGAGATATATTTAAATCATAGCACGTTAGAAAGAGTATAAATTAAATTTATCACCACAAGAAGATACTAAACCAGTGACAACAACATGATATTTCTATCATATTAAAATGTAATCAGCTGACAACTACAAAACTTTCGTCACTTTCAGCTTCATAAAAAATTGCAGCATGGAAGCTGTTTTTTAAAATAAAACTGTCGTTTAATCAAACGCTTAAAATTTCAAATTTCAAGAATATTATACTTTGTAAAAAGCGTCACATTTTTGTTTATATTGTTCTTATTCTTTGCTTACTATCATTGTATCCCATATCTTTGACATGGAAATTAAATTATGGGATCATTTTACATTAAAAGTATAAAAAAATAAGGATATATACCTCAACGAAAAACAAGTTACTTTTAGGTACGGTCGGGGGCATCTTTTTGCGAGTATAGATCACCATCTTACTTTCATCACCGCAACGGACATGGATCGGAATTCGGAACGCACTAACTGGAAAAGGAAGTAGTTACGAATTCCAAGACATCTTGTGAGATTTGATGTGTTCATTACACATAGGATAAGTACCTATAGGTTTTTACTGTAGCACTTGGAATACACGAAAGCTTTTCAAAACATCTCTCTTATTTTTAATAAAATCATCAAATTCTTAAATAAGCTCAGCATAATGATGCATAAGAATAGATAATAATAATATTCCACATAACCAACTATTTCAAAAATACAGCTGCAGTATTTTGCTTGGACATTTTGATAAAATTAGAAAATTATAAAAATGCGACGAATTTAGAAAATATTGCTGACAATTTACTAGACATAAAAAGAATTTATGTTTCAATATATAACGAGTCATTACAGCTGTAAATTAAAAGCTAACGACCAAACTTCGCACTCGAATTCGTACTCAATTAAATGTACAGTCAACTCCAAAACTCTATGAACAGCTCTAGTAAATCGTCTTGTGTTAGATGACTTTGCCTTGTAGTAACTATACAAAATCCTCGAGTAAGGGACAGCTTAACTCAAACTGATAGGATTTCCTAAGCCAAAAAAACTAATAAATTTTTCAGGAAATGAAAAAGAAAAGCCATACAAATAATCTCATCGAGGTGATCAAAAAGTATTTTTTTATAGATTAAATTTTGTTACCCGTCCTGCCTGCATTTTTTGTTTTCGTGTTAAAAATGGAAATGTCTGTTTCCTATTAAATTTTGCTACATTGGTACAATTTCTTCCATGCACTAATGGCGTTGACTGTACGTACGTATCTAGACTAAAATGGCTTTATATTATAGGAACTTGTAGTACTATAGATATTTAGGTAACCTAAATTTGTATTGCAATGGCAGCTTTAGGTTTGTGTTTGTATCCTGAACTGACAGATCAGCTGGCATTAGAACACGAGCTTATTCGGTTTTATTTAGGTTTGGTTTGTGTAAATCGGCTTGCGTTCTTGGCTAGCTTCATCTCATTGTGTACATAATCTACATTATTGTTTGTAAGAACAAAATTTAAAAAAATAAGACCGATTTCAAAAAAATAAAAACACGTTTTGGAAATTCTACGGGCCGCAATTATAGTTGAGACTCAGAACCGCACTCGGGAGTCGATCAAGCAAGTCATAATTAAACTTTTACTCAGAACTTGAGTAGCTTGTTAATTTATAAACGCAACCGCACTCAAATCAGGTACGTATCAGCTAAATCAAGTTCATAATCGTGAGTCAGTCTTTTTCTTCTTCTTTTAACTTATTTGGCTATTGCAACTGGCAAATCAGCCAGTGTCAAGGCTGCTTTCACCAGATTTTCCTTAGTTTGGCTAGGACAATGTAGGCTGAATCACTTGATTGACTGGGGAAGTTATACAGGGTGTTAAAATCAACTATAAGGGACGTATGGGAAAGTTATACAGGGTGTTAAATCAGCTTTACGGGGTGTAAGGGAAAGTTATACAGGGTGTCAAAATCAACTTTACTCTGTGTATAGGGAAGTTATACAGGGTGTTAAAATCAACTCTACGGGGTGTATGGGAAGTTATACAGGGTGTTAAAATCAACTTTACAGGGTATATAGAGAAGTTATACATGGTGTTAAAATTGATTTTGACACCCTGTATAACTTCCCCATACACAGAGTAAAGTTGATTTTAACACCCTGTATAACTTCCCCATACACCCCGTATAATTATTTTTAACACTCTGTATAACTTCCCTATACACCCCGTATAATTGATTTTAACATCCTGTATAAATGGCGCAAAACACATGGCTGATACGAACTTAATACGTGACTAGCGACACATCCCGAGTGCGCGCCCGCGTTCTAAATTTGAATTATAATGTTTATAAATTAGGAGCGACTCGGCTGAAGTCTGAGTCGTGATAGCGTACCTAAGTAGGAACTAAAAATTAGACTGAGTAAGACAGGCGACTTAAAACTCTACATAAAACTAGTATCAAATTTGAGTGACTTTTATAAATACAAGCATACTTCTCCTTTAATTGTGGCAGATTCATTAGTCATTTTAAAGATTAATAAATAACCTGATGTTCAAATTTTTAAAACCAATTATAGAGACGAGACAGAAATACCTAGTTTATCGTCAGAATAAGGCACTTATAAGTAGATCATTACATCCAGTCCCTAGCTAGTATTAAACTCGTTGTGGACAATACTCGCTGCCTAGCCCTGTAGGGTAGTTCCACTTTGCTCTAAAAAGTATTGTATTCTACTTCATTATGTTGCCTTGTTATTTACTGCACTTTAATTGCAGAAATGTAGAGTCAGCATGAAAAATGAAATCCACTTTATGCATTCAAATTTGGCACGGTGAAACCATTTTGCTTTTACTTTCCGGTAGGTAAGTATCTTTTCTTTCTTTTTTTCTTTTTTATGTTACCTATATTATTAATAAACAGTTATTATTAGGTTTATTATTAAACAGTTTACTGTACAAAATAAGGCGTGATGATTCGTACGCCTGTCGCCTTCTTCGAATATGTTTGAGGATTCCACTTCTCTTGACAAAATTTTATGTAAGTTTATATTTGAAAACAATAGTTTTTGGAGCACGGTGGAGTTAACCATCCTGTATTATACAACGAACGACAATACTGATCAATTGTTGGGTTAGGTAATTTCTCACAGAGGATAATAAGTAACCATCTGACGGTTATATCATATTCTCTACCTAAGGTTCTAGGGCCCGTATTTATAATCAGCTCTCAAGAGTGACAGTGAGTTTGAGTTTGAATCAGAAATGTCATTTTAGTACAAAACGGCCTGTCAAATCCATACTTAATATTGCTCTCAAACTTGAGATCGCTTTATAAATACGAGCCTAGATGTGGTAGGAAGGATCAAAAGAGGTAGGAAGATTATAAAATCATTATCAAAGATGAAAATAAATTTGATACAACTCTCTCAAAGATGTAAATAACGATATTTGACCCTATTGCTATCGAACCCACAACGTCAAGATAGAGAGCCCAAACCATAGAAAAAAAAAGGAAAGTTCATACAGATTATAGCTCTGACAGAAACATATCTCAGTACTTAGCAGATCTTTTATCCCATATAGGCTCGACACGAAACAAAAACCAGCATCAATTAATACCAACCAAGTGTGCAAAAATGGACTTATTCCAATGGTCTATTAATATATAGATCTAATTTAGATCTATAAGGTTTCAAAATGTAACCGGTTCACATAAAAATATTTTCTAAGTCTTTTTTATTGCTCTTGATTGATAAAATTAATATCAGAGGAAATGGTTGAAATAACTCAGCCAAGTCGATATAGACTTGATGTGATACAGTCTTTTTATGTCCCGTGGTGCCACCTGAGGTTTCTTTTTTATTTCGTCAAATATTCTCTAAAACAAGAAAAGTATAGATAAACAAATCATGTATTAACCAAGCAGCTTCCGTCGCAAAACCGTGAGATTTCACAAAACCTATTATTTCCCAACCACACTGTTTATCGCTACAATACAATCCCATTCATCGATATTGTGTATCTCAGGATTGTTGCTGGAAGACAACAAAGATAAAGTGTTTGCATCCATTAGCCTTTTTATAAACATCACAAAGCAAGAAACAATCTTGCAGACAATAATTAAATTAAACCAATATCATGAAATCCATTTCGCTTTTAGCAAATATTTTTCACTTATTGGACTCAAATTGGAGTGTCATTTTCTAAATGTGACTTATATATTTTATAGTTTAATAGCATTGAAAAAAACAGGAACAAAATTATATCCTATCCTTTTTAAGTTTTAATACGAATAACAGGATTATTTAAAAATTTGCGCTATTTTATGTGCTTATTAAAATTGAGCTTGAAGTTTGAAAAAAGATACTGGGCTTAAATACGGAGACTCAATGACATTCGATAAGTACGTAAATTAGCTACGCACTTACGCATATGTAAATTAGTTTAGTTAAGTTAGCTTACGAATTAAAAAGACCATCAAAAAAAAAAAATCTACCTAAAACTCAATCAGTAACTAATTTCAAAACTCTACTGCTAAATAAAAACCTACAATCAACCTACGAGCCTACCTAGTAAGTACTTACTCATTAGCTCATAGGTTTCTTATGGGGCAGAGACCTGCTTAATCTTGTCAAATGTCTCTTGCAGGTGTATTTGACAAGCCTAGGTCATTGCGCCATCTACATGTAGGTAGGTCTCATCTAATGTCAGTTTAGTAATCCTTATTGCACTTTCAAATTAATTTAAATGACATTATTTCTTACTGCTCTACCCAACTAGTCATTTAAGTTACGAAGAAGCTAACGAAATATCTTTAAGGAGCTGTGGGTCAAATAATTTAAAATATTTTTGCAGGGTCATGAACGGTTAGATACTGTGACCGATTTACATTTGATTTTATAGAAGGGCTATGCCATTGTACAGGGTGTAAAAAAAAGTACTGCGTTCCTTTAAACAACACGTTCTACTGATGATAACAAACAACTTTCACAAAGCACAAAAATTTAAGCTAATAATAAAATTTTGCCTCGTCCATACAAAATTGCAGGTGAGGACGAGCATCTTTGTATGGAAAAGGCAATTTTTTATTTCGAGCTAAAATTGTACTATGGGAAAGTTGTTTGGTATCATTAGTAGAACAGGAACGCAGTACTTTTTTGTACACCCTGTATTCTAAAGAAATATTTTTACTTTTGTTTCTGATGAGCAAATTAATAAACCAATATACACAAAAGATAGAAAGTTCTCTGAACTGACGTATTTAGGGGATCTAAAAATAGCGCGATCTCGAAAAGCGGGAAACATCACACGGATTCGGCGTAGATCAAAGATGACGATTATGCGCGTGGACACTGATCCCTGTTTGATACTACTCTGACCTATTTAGCTAACTGTTTCATTTTCATTGAATGAAAACATTTATTGTACCTTCTTTGACATTAACCACCAGCTGTTTGTTTACTATGGTTCTAATACAATGTGAATTTAAAAATTAGTACCTACAGTACATCTGAATATATAAAAATGCATAATAATTAGGTGACATGGTATGATGTAGGTATAGCACTCCTATTGAACATTAACTAAAAGATCTTTTATAATTTTATAATAGGTAACTGATCTTTACAAATATATTTTTTTGTTGATGAAAAAAAATATTGCTCATGTGAAAAACATTGCACCTAAATGTCTTTAGACAAATTAATAATATGAGATATTTACGTATCAAATAAATTTTCTTTATTTTAATTCCAAACAAAGACATGCAGTTCATTTTACAACATCAAAAAGTCATTCAATAAAGATAAAGCAGATTGATGAATCAATAAAATTTCAAATGAGTTCCTGGCATTTTTATCCCATCATACAGATTTATGATGTATTTAAGGTCGGGAATTATGAAGATTTATTTACGTTTTATACATTCAAAGTATCCACTGAGCAAGCGATTCTTTTGCACACTTGTAATAAAAAGTACGTTTCAGTGATAGAGGTCATTAATCTTTAGAAATTTCGTAGCCTGTATTATTCATTCACTAATGCCACTTCAATAATGATATTACGCGGGTGGCACTTACAGAGCATCTTATCAAAACAAACGCCTCAATATCCAGTAAAGATATTTATTGTATAAACATCCTCGCGCAGATTACGCTCTGCAGCGGCCCACTAAAGCCGATTCCAAAATACCCAAATCCGATAATTTGGAGCATCGTTCTCAGGAGCGCCCGCGCCGACCGTCGGTATGACTGAAAGTGCGTTATTTATTCATTATTTTTACCGACAACCTGCCGCGTCTCTCACCTTAGTATCAATATAGACTCCGGGTGGAAAACCCGCAGCGACCACCCGCTCGTGACCCTCTGCAGACCAGCGATCGGTCAATGCAACACCCATTACTCTCCACCCCACACATGGATTTCGGTTGCACCGACAAGGAATCAGGCGAAGTGGAGTGCTACCTCGAAATACGTAAATAAAATTTTCACTAAACAATATTGACGATGACGTTGATTTATTAGCTTTCGCATCATTGTTTCCAGCCATTGTGATTGATATTTTTAGGAATCGGTTTGTTTTTGGGTTGTGTAAACATTCGGGCTCTTCTGTCAGTAAGTTAGTCCGTATGTCAGCGCAGTCAGTGACTGTTGTTCGGGTAAAACACCAGTTTTATGAGACTCTGTTTTTATTTGGTTTGGGGTTTGGTTTTGTTGAAAATGCGGACGGAGTTGCGCTCAGTAAGCACTGAGAGACAACATTCCGAGTCGTGAGTACACACACAGTAGAGTGCTTGGATTGGAATACGTAATTTGGAATTAGTTGAGCTTTAATTTGTACATTTGAACATTTTAGATTGCGATACCGGCACCTCTTGTCATATCACGATTCAAATGCGTAAGTATTAGTGGCATGAATGGAACTGTAGGTACGTTTTAACCAGTGGCACGTAACACTAGGCGCGTGGTAGATTTAACAATTAGCGGTATGCTGATAAAGCGGAGACGATACTAAACACGTAGACAAATTGCAAGCAACATTTTAATGAAGATTCTTTACTTATTTTTCAGCAAATCCAGATTCAGTGGGATGCGTGGAGAGATTCGCCACTTTCATGTCATTTCTGCTGGTGGTCATCACATTTCCTTTCTCACTTTTTGAATGTTTTAAGGTACAGTAATACTTTCACCTTTCATTAAAAAATACAAACGAGCGATACAAACGCTACAATCAGTGGATGTACCAAGGAAAAATAAATAATAGATCAGTCACAATTTTACCCAAATTCCTCTTTCACTCTCACAATCAAACATTAATATAAAAAGAAACACATTTTTTTTTTTTTTTTGCTATTATGTTTGTATTATTTTCACAGGTAGTCCAAGAATTCGAGCGAGCAGTGATCTTCCGGCTTGGTCGTCTACGGAAAGGTGGAGCGCGAGGTCCAGGGTTGTTCTTCGTTCTGCCCTGCATTGACACCTATCGGAAGGTGGACTTGAGGACAGTGTCCTTTGATGTACCACCTCAGGAGGTAACTTACCCTCTCTTTAATCTTTCTATTATCTATTATGGTCTTTAAAGCTAATTAAGACTATGTCATCAATATAAAAGTAAAAAAGATCAAAATGAGGTTTCCAACATCGTCCTTCTGGCCAAAGACGCCTCTTTCTCGACGTAACGTAGATCTAGAAATTTTGTCCACTCTCGCCATATGGCCATCTACATGATGATGAAAGAAAAATATGTCTATTGATAAAACCAATATGACTATTAACTCTGTGACATTAAAAATATTACAGACCATTTAAAATATGACAGATAAAACTCCTAGCACAATTTTTCCTAATCGCTTCTGTTTAGAACATTTCTCCCCACTATTTCCTAAATACCTGGGTAGACTTTAAAGTCGAAGTTTATTGATCATTGCTGATGAACGTCAGTGTACAGCGTTGAACGTGTAAACAGTTCAACCGATAGTTCTGAACGGCGTGGTATTGAAATCTGTAACCCAGTTGTAAGCTAGTCTTGAATGTGGCCATGCTTTGTGGCAATTCAAGATTCTGTTGTGATAAACAGCATAGCACAGGACATAATAGAAAAAAAATTGTTTGCACTTTTAACCCAGAATATCCATTTTATTTTAAGGAAACAAAAAAAAACACATTCCCACCCAATACTGCCTCTGTAGTCTAATGTTCTGTTCCATTTTCTCTCGATCGCAAGGTCCTGGGTTCGATCCGAAACTATTTGCGAGATCGTCATATATCATTTTAATTATTTGCTGCAAAATAAAAGAATACAACACTGCACCGCATATTTAGAAAATGGAAATTGTAATCAAACGAAAGACTATGTCCAACAATAAAAAATAAATTGTGGCCACCCCACGGTACCATTCAGCCGGTTTTACATTTAATTGATGAGGCCATAAACTATCAATCAGAGTTTTACGACAAATAAACAATAGTTTCTTGTAATCGCATTGTCTGGATCACCGACCCACTGAGTATTTATAGTACCTACATTGGATACCGATAGAGCAAGTACGATGATCATAGTAGAACGGTATTTTTGTTAAAATGTTACGACTATAATTTTAATTAGGAATCCTTGAAATGTGTGCATATGTCATTGCCGTGCTTATATAGGAGCCTCCATTTCAACGGTAATCTGAAGATGCGATTAAAGGAATTAAACGTCGATTAATACTTTATGGCCCGTATTAATAATCAGCTCTTTAGACTGACATCGAATTTTGCAAATTTGAGTTCGTATCTGAAATGTCATTTCGGAATAAAACGGCCTGTCAAATCCGTACTAAATATTGCTCCCAATATCTTTGCTACAATCAGATAGTCTGTTTTCGGTTCATAAGAATCACGAGATTTTGCCTTAAATTTAAAATTTTTCTTTATTCCCTTTACATTATAGCATTTGAATACAAAATGTTTAGCAAAGAATAGACAAATAAGCGATCTGTTACGGAATTCTCAAATGACAAGAAATCAAAACATATCTCTGTCTCCCATATCCCTATAATCAATTTAATGGGCAATATCATAATTTGTAAGTCAGTCGTGTTTATTTTGACATGTCTATCCAAATACCGCCGTGGCGATGTCGGCGTCGACAGATATTAGGCAGAGAGATAGAGCTTTTGTATATCCGGAGTGAACTGACCTCATTATAGACTGCAGTGAATTATTTCAGGTATAAACTGAATCTACAGACGGGTTTAGAACATTTGTGTAGGTATATTATAGTGCAGAAAAATACGGAAGTATTTTTAATTTCATCTGGCTTCAAGTACCTACGTGTATATCCTTTTCAGAGCAATATTAGTACTAATATTAGAGCAAGTATTACTGCTAGAACCCTTGTTTTTAAACACATTGTTTTTAAAAAAAGTAAGATGTGCCAGTTGCTTCATTTCAGTTCTGTAACTGTGATCCGAAGGTTTCAGTAAGTTATATTGTGAATTATAATTTTGACAACCAGTTACTATAGCAATACGATCTTAACTTTTTCTTAGAAAAAACGATTTTTATTAGCATTTGACGCTCTACCTACTCTGTAATTGTAATCGATAAAAAGACATAAACAGAAACCGTTTACCTTAGCTCGGTGACGGTGACATTAGAACATTTAATACGACTCTGGCTGGCCCACCTACGACACCTTTTAGTGCGACGCGGATGACATTATCCGCGCAAATGCCGTGGGAAGTTGCGCCGAGGATGCGCACATGCGCAGGCGCCGGTCGACGTCGCTCGTTCATTCTGACAAGTGTACCGTCAATTATACGCAGCTGGTTACTTGTTTGATGGATCTTTGAACTTACGAGTATAGTCTAAATCTAATAAGATCTTATCCAATATACTCGTAGTAAAGGGTCTAAGAATCAGCTTCCCGCAACCTGATAGTCAACAAAATTAGGTTGTAGGTAAGTAGGTTGCTTAGTCAACAAAATTTATCAATTTTTGCGAAGGAACCTGAAAATATAATTGACTTACAAATTGCTTGAACAAAAGAAGTCATTATTTTATGGGAGAGTCAAATATTTTCTCATTTTCTGAAATAATAAATCTTTGTATTTTTTTTTATTTCGTAGATATAAAGCCACACCTATCAGTTTCATCTTGAACTGAATTCGTTTTTCTGTAAAATTACATTATTTTTGTTTCAGGTGCTTACAAGAGATTCGGTAACAGTGGCTGTGGACGCAGTCGTCTACTACAGAATCAAGGAACCCCTGAATGCAGTCGTTAGAGTGGCTGATTACAGGTAGCACATGTCATTGAACTACCTACATAAATAAAATCACTCCCAAGTCCCTCACGGTGTAAGCAAATATCTTTGACTCAAATATTTTCAATTCAATTTACGTTAAGGAAAACATTTTTGATCTAATAGCTTTGATTCAAATGAATTTTGAATATGTTCCATCCAGAACTTTTGACATAAATTCTGTGAATCAAATATTTTTTAGCCAAAATTTGATTCAATAAATAGATAGCTACCCAACAGACATGTATCAGTTTATTTTTTAAATTTCAGTGCATCGACGCGTCTCCTTGCAGCCACTACCCTCCGCAATGTCCTCGGAATGAGAGACTTGGCCCAGCTCCTGTCAGATAGAGAAGCCATTAGCCACATGATGCAGGCCAACCTCGACGAAGCTACTGATCCTTGGGGTGTGGAAGTCGAGAGGGTTGAAATGTATGAATTACGTAATTTTAAAGATATTGTAATTATACTTAAGTTACAGGATTTGAATCAGTTTTTGAAAGTTTGTTTGTTCTATTATTTTAGTCCACAAAGTTTGTAAAGTAACATAAGAACCTGATGGAATAAAATTCCTACCCAGGGTTTTCCACAGAACTGCAGCATTGGTAGTACTATTATATATTCTGTGGCTTGGACTCTTTACAATGGATGTGAAAATTATTCCAACTAAAACTTCCCATTATGTATTTTAGTACTAAATAAAAACCTGTATAATATTTATTTTTCTCCTTTAAGAATAACTCTAGCATCAAAACTAATTTCAGAAAAGACGTCCGCCTACCAGTACAACTGCAAAGAGCAATGGCTGCCGAGGCTGAGGCTGACAGAGAGGCTCGAGCCAAAATCATCGCTGCTGAGGGAGAGATCAAGGCGTCCAAGGCCTTGAAGGAAGCTTCTCTTGTCATGATTGATAACCCTATGGCTTTACAAGTAAGGAGATAAAAAAATAACATGTTTAGACCGGGGTGTACCATTGATGGCGCACGGCCTACTCCCCAGTAGTACAGGGTGTAGATAGCACCGGTGGGCATGCTACATACAGTTTTGATGTGTCAAGAAAAAAGCCCGTCTGCAGTATGTGTGATTATGACGTGGTTCATGTCCATTAAATACTAAAAACAAAGTTGGGAACTAAAGCATAGAAACACTCAAAAAAGTTGACGAAATTGGCGGTAACTGGTACATTAGGCTTTAGGAATACAACCAAGACATTAGAAAAATATGAGTCTTACATAACCAGCCAGTTAAACTGTTTTTATTTTATTTTTTGTAAATATAATATGTTGTTTTTATTTACAGTTGCGTTACCTCCAGAGTCTCAGCACTATATCAGCCGAGAAGAATTCCACCATAATCTTCCCCTTTCCCATGGACTTCCTGAAGTCCTTCATGAGTGGTGGACCTGGACCCAGTACTAGCTGTTCACCTGCTTTACCGATCTGATTACAATTTTCAATCGTCGTTTGATATCATTTTGTATTTGACATTTAAACATATTTTTATGTGGTGTTTCTAGTCAGTAATTTATTTAATATACGTTCACTAAATAGATTCTTTTTTACATTAAGTTTGGTATTTGAATTCATTATAAAGAATGTGTCTTTGTATTAAAACTTCAAACTTATTTTAATGATGTGCAATTTTTCATATAAAAGACATCAACGCACACCTCCGAAAAGAATACTTCCTACAATCCTGTTATAAATAGTGATTTTTTTTATAAATTACATTAAACTTGTAACATAGAATAGATAAAAATAGATTTCTGAACATTTCTAAAAACAATTACGTTAGTTTCTATAATAATATAAGTTTTTTCGATGTAATGGATGTTGTTTGAGAGAATAAGACTTAGGTTTCAAAAGTAACATTTTTTATTGTACAAAAGGCAACGTTAATAAATAATTAACAAGTTCTAGTAACTAACGGACTAAAATCAGACTGCATTAAATATGACCCAAAAGCAATATTGGTGACAGTAATGCAGTGGTCTGGTCATACCTACATAATTTTACTTTGTCTAATGCTGCTGCATTAAAAAAAAGAGTATATTCAAATCATAATGATTTTAGAAAGTAAGATAAACACTGCAACCCATCGCCAAAACTTTGCTGGTGAGTCATATGATTGTATTTTGTTTTTCTTTAGCCACACAAGAAATCTTTCAGCTTTAGCTTATAGAAGTCATCCCCATGTGGCTAAAGCAATTCTAGCTATGTTCTAGGTTAGTATTCGCGTTTTCCGTCATCATCACGGTTGCCATAATGGTTCTGCTGTTGAGGAGCTTGACCATGACCAGCGGGCTGTTTGGATACTGTCGCCTGAAAAAAATTAGTAAGTAGCATTGTATTACAATTAATGTACCTATTCCGCACTCATGACAATCTATGAAGCAACGAGTCACTAATTTCGCCGCTCAGGATGTGAGCCGCAGTAACGATTGTAGGTTTAAATCCAGTCTGCTGTTGTTCCTACAATTTTTGAAGACAGGGCTGATATAATAATTATAATGCTAAGATATTTTTTATAAGTGAAAGCAACTATACCGAACTACTGAAAGTTAGCTGTCCAATTATTTTATTTATTAGCCAATTATTTCATGTTTTTGTAATTAATTTACTCTACATTCATTATGCAAATAATTTAAACAACAATTCATGTCACATATTTCAAAAATTGCCGGCTATATTAAAAGAACTAGTATCAAAACATCTTAACCTAACCAAACCCGATCACAGCTATGGATCGTAACGTTACATGACGATGCGTCATGTTATCGACATAACAGTTAATTACAATTAGTGTAACTAGTATCTTTACTAGGTCACATTACTAGTGTCTGCACGGAGGCAATGAAGCGTGTAGCTACAAATAGATGGGTCCATTGATAAGTTTTTATCCTCCTGTTTTACTAGTTATTCAACAAAATCTGGATTACGGAGTAAGACAACATCGTTTAAACTTTTTCAACGTCAGGTACATAATACATCATCACATTTCTTTCAGTATAAGACGCTATAAAACATGCTAGAATTGTGAGAACTAAAGAAAACTGATCTTAACAACTTGAGTGAAAAGATCCTTTGCAGTTTCGGTCTTCATTAATGTAGAAACCAATACCCAAATTGTAATACAAGAAATGTATGTGCAATGTGCATAACATAGATAGTGGAGAAAATGAAAATAGTTCCAGCAATATCATTAACATACACAATCTTAGAGTCTACAAATAACTATGACTGCCAATATTAGTAGCAATTCATAGTTGCAAAAAAATCACGGCTAATATAAGTTTTACTATCATGAGAGAACAGAAAAGTACGGCAATAATTTTAGTCAAAATTTAGTTAAGACGTGCCCTCTACGAATCTATAGTAATGACTATCATACCTGGAAACCGTTCTTGGGGTCAGCGGTGTACCTGACGAGACGCACTGAACCATCAGGCTCGACCAGAGAGTACTCTCCTTTTACTACGTCACCATCACGATGCTCTTTGTGGTTCTGGAGGTTGCCAGTGTGAGGGTCGTCTACTCCGTAAGCGTAGTGGTAGTCAGGTTTCGCCTATAGTATGAGAAACACATTTTTAGACATAGTAGAGTTCTAGTCAGAAAAATGCTCCAGAAAACCCTGCGGGGGCCGAGTCTTAATATTCATTTACATAATTTTATGAACCAAGATGAAACCTTCACGTTCAGTGAACCCTTACCACATAGTCCACAGTCTTCAAATGTGCATACTTCTGGGTTTCAGGGTCGATCTGTCCCTTATGATGGTCATATCCGTAGCTGGCGTGCTGCTGCTCTGCAATGCCATGTGCTGGAGGGACTTGGACCTCATGGATCTGACCGCTGACGGGGCCACTGAAACGGTTGTAGGAGTATCCACCTTGTCTTCCAGCTAACGCCACTGACAGCGCTGCTAAGAGGGTGACAGTCTGCAAAAGAAAACTTTCTTTAAAGAAAAAGCACATGCCGATAGCACAGTATCAGCTAGACTGGCTCAAAAAGACCATTTCATAATATAGAGGCGGAAGTAAACTTTTGCGCCAAATATCTTTCACAGGATGTAGAATAGAGTCTACATTGTAGACGCTGTCATCTCATCATACGCTTTCCTGTTCTTTACAGAAAAAGGAACTTAGTAAAATACAGACGATGTGCTTTTCACTTTAATTGTCCAAACATAACTTTAAAGATAAAGACCTTGTACGCCCAACCAAGGTCATGGCTAAAGAAACCATTGCAAATTCGCGTCATCATGTCGAAATGTTGAGCTCTTAGATAGTAGGCAGTTGAATAGGCCTTTGAAGTTTCTTCATAAGGTCAGTAATAAAGTCAATACCGGAAAGGCTCTCGAAATCGTCGAGAAATTATCAATACTACATTTCGTGAGGTAAAATTGTTAGTTCCCACAAACCGCATAAACTAGTGCGACCTTCACGGATGACTGCAGCTATCACGACCGATTTTTTCTTCTATGTTGATGTTACCAAATAGCGACCACGCGGCCAATGTCAACGAAAATTTGCTTTGGTGGAAGTTGACTTTTCAATTACTTAATTATAAGCACACGTATGTATTGTTTCTAATATGGGTAAATTCAGTTTAACAAAATATTAAAAAATCTTACAATTTTAGTGATTTATATCCAGTTCTACTTACACCATAATTAACAGTTTGATCATCATCATCTTCATTTTCTTAACACATGATTTTAAAAAAGGTACCTACATGATTTTTTTGCTCCCTATGAACTTTTGCATCCTTTGAACCAGAAAATTGAGTCCTATGATCCAAAAACCTATGATCAGGATGATTATAGAGGTAGTTATTTACATAGAGAAGAACGAGTGTAAACAAAACACCGAATTAGATTATGATAATGACTTCATCGAGACTCACTTTGATATTGGACTGGAAATATCTTCTTCCTGAAAAACTGAAAAAGCTAATAGAGGGGCCTAAAGATTTTGGTATATTGCAGTTGAAAGTGTAGCGCACAGTTTAGTTAGGAAAATGTATTATTGATATGGATTGATTATAAAATTCATAAATAATTATAATTTTGCTGCTGAATAGGATAGTAACTATGCTATTAAAAGAAAATGTATGAAGTTATAATATTTATTTCACACTGAAAACTTTGATGTTGAATTTTGATTTGATTATATATTTATCCTTCCAAAAATTAGAATTTTGGTGTTAGCCTTTTCTTTTTACTTTGATTCGTAATAAATATTTTTATTAATGATTAAAATTAAAATAATAATTAATATCGTACCTTGAATACAAACGCCATTTTTCTTGTGTTAGTGCTCGACAAGATCCCGACGGAACTGGCTTAACCACCACTGGTTCAAACGTTTTATACCCGGCAGTTATCCAAACGAACCGCAATCGCAGCACTGTCCTACCAGTTGCAACAAACTATGGATCAATAATTTTCGATACCTATTCGATATTTGCCACGCAGAACGAACGCTGCTAAAAAGTTGCGTAGAGGTATTTAGTTTCAATTTTCAGTGGCTGCGCACGGCAGCAGTTGCATTGCAGATTTGCATCTTAGCAAAAGGTGTAACGTAAGGTACCCACTTAAATATTTTTCCTTTTCTGATTTTACATTTCCACATTTTTCTTCTGTTGTTCTGCCAGTTAACTTTTTACAAAGTAATTCCAAGAAAATGAAGATAAATCATTTCAATCTCGATAATCTCGCGAGCTCTCGTCCAATTGGACCGAGATTAATCTCGCTAAATATAGACGAGATCTCGCGAGATCTCGATCTCGTGAGATCGCATACCCTAGTACCATTTTTTTTAACTTTTTACCCGTGCATACTATCACTCCTGTATCCCTAATGGGGTAGGCAGAACGTCAACGACCCAAACATAGATCGTTCTATGGTTAACTTTCCCTTCTAGTCTAGCACGGAATATATGTTTATGCCTCTCCTAATAAAAAAACTTGTAAGGTTTTTACTTTACCTACCGAAATTAAGCAAACATAGGGTTTCAAAATAGAATAGGCAAGGACTTGGTTAGGTAGGTACCTATTTTCAGAATAAGGGATCGAAACAAGATAATTTTAATTTAACTGTTCTTTATTTATAGGTACCTACAGGAATTTGATTTCCGTCGGTAAAAAATAAAATTCATGAACAGGAAATAAAAAAAAATAAGTAACTAGATACGTTTTTAGGTAGGTAAATACGATTACCTATGTGCACGGTTAAGATGCATTCGGAGCGACTTTAAGTGAAACAACCGATACTTTTGGATGTCGTATATTGACTGCACTTATAGCTAGATCATACATACTTATATTAGTATAGTGTAGGCATAGTACGGAAGGGTAAAGAGGTGCGTCATCACACTACACCTTCCCCCTTGAAAAGAAAAAAAAATGTTTCATGTAGAAAATATTTTTTTTTATACTATACCAACACAATTAAAAATATTATTAATTTAAATTTAAATTCAATTAATTAAGAAGAAATAAAACCTTATGTAAATGTAAACATTATTAATTCCTTTATCAATGTTCATAAAGGATGGCAAAGACTACATAACACTAATCAAACAACACACAACTATTACTAAAAATTTTGTTCTAGAGTCATATCCATTTAGTTTGTCATATCCTTGTTTTATTATAAATCGCAACACTACATAACAATTTTTTTTTTTAAATCGTCAATGTCCTCATTTAGTCACAATCATAACTATTTACCATTATTTTTGTTTTTATTTGGGTTAGCTACTCCCACTTAAAAACAAATCTTACAAATCTTATTTGTACAAGCATATCCTTGATACATTATTTATATCTATGGGCCCATTACACATCGCATGCTTTTTATAAGTTTAGGTACCTTTTACAATAATATTCTGAGCGCTATAGTTTGGTTATCATACAAATTAACCTAGTCGACTTTAAACACCTGGCTACTTACTTATAGTGCCAGTTTGCGAGTCGTGCTTTCACGAACTTATATACTGGTACATTTATATTTGAGGTTTACATATATGACACTCAAGTTAGGGTCTGAACTTTAAGACTCAATGGTCTCCAACTTCTACACGGAGGGTACGGTAGCCCACACCATGATCAGATAGAAGGAATTTGATCCCTATTGTACCTAATAATCGCTACCTGTATCTTGTACCTAGGTAGGATAATAACATTATGTAACATTTTACGATGTTACTTATACCTATTCGTACCGTTAACAATATCGACGTATCATTTTACGTACATACGAGCATTAACTCGTGCTCACTTTCTTTACTTCCGAGCATAATTTCGTTTCTTAATAAACAATGTTGTTCATATTTCTGTACTTGATCACACAATCCTTTCTTTGAATATATGGCATAATTAGCTTCGCTGCGATTTCGGATGATCAGTCCAATAA
>JARACY010004334.1:0-27485 GCA_029255725.1 Scrobipalpa atriplicella | reverse complement strand
GTTGACGCGCTGCCCCCTCCGTAACAGGGATAGATGTTTAATTTACCTACCCATTCCTTTGAACCAAAATATATTATGGTGTAAAAAAAAGCTAAGTTCACCCTAGGGAAACACCCAAGAAATCGATTCTCACCACCCGTAAAACGTCAAGAAATCGTGTGGCAACCGCAACTGTCAAAATTTTGAAATCGATTACCCATCGTGTCCTCTTTATTTGGGAGTTTCCTGCTTGTGTTTTCTGTATTACCTAACTATTCTTCATAGAAATATCAACTTCTAAGAAATATTTGTTTTTATTGATTTACCATATTTTTTGGGTTGATCATAAAATAGAAATGGTTTTTTTTTCTTTATAGAAAACCTCGTTATACTGCGAGTTTTACAAAATACGAATTTTATAAAATATGCATTAGCACATAATTAGGTAACTTTGCGTAAGTATCGATAAATGCACAAATTACTAGTTAAAGACAAATTAAATTCTAAGAACCTCCCCGTGTCCTACTACCGTCTTCCTGAGTTCGATTTTTTTTTTAAAGACAACAATAGGGAAGGAAGTCCAACCGCAAGACATCGAAATTGGCGGGCACTTCCCTAATTATACACGATTTTACTATAATTTGCGGCCAGGGCTCCTGAGGGCTCACAAAATCACCACCTCCATTGTAGTTGGCGGATACACACGACCTTACAGTATAGTAAGAAGACAAACGGACTCTTCTTCTTCTTCTGCCTAGCGTTTTGCCGGCCTAATGTTGGGGTCCGCTTCCCGGCTTTTTCTGCTCCACTTTCTCACGTCTTCGGCATCTGCTGGTGTAAGATCGTTTTCTTCCATATCCGCTTTTACAACGTAGCCAGCGCTTCTACGATCGCGCAGAAGCGTGATCTAGGGCATTGGACAGTGAGGTCGAGGAATCTTTTTCCGATAAACGGACAAACGGACTGTTCAAGAAAAAAATTAAAACATCGCCAGGGCAGCCAGGGTATACGCACAATTTTTTAAAGTACCGCAGTCCACCATCGAAATTATATTTTTACAGATAAAATTAAGAGGTTGAGATTAGAATGAGACTACTCCCACACTTTCTTGATCAGGAGCACAGAATTTTTTTGTGAAATAAAACCATGCAGGAAGTGTAAAATGTTTGAACATCTTATACCACGATTTAAAAATATCAGAATAACTAGCTGTATAGGTACAAGATGAAGAGTATATTATATTATTATATGATTGTAGATCTCATTTAAGTCCAATATTTATTAGTTTTAATCGGACTTTAGTTTTAATAATAATTATTTTATTACCTATTTTTAAGTTATTGTATGATGGAAACAAGTTTGCTGTCCACATCTCATTTTTATTTTGGCTTTACAGAATACCAGCGCTGTAGGTAGCTTCTGCTTCCTGACATATGCTGAGTGGAGACCATTTTTGTTCCCATTACATAATATAATTTCTAATACCTATAGTAAGTTTAATGCTGTAACATGTTGCTGTTGTGGAGCAAAATAAAATTATTTTCTTTCTTCTTTTTATCTTTATTCTTAATTTTTCTTAGGGTGAATAAAAAGTTTAATATGTTGAAATCAGGGATCTTGATTGATACATTGAACAACATGAGGCACAAATTATCCTATCCTACCTAAATGACTCTACCTCCCGTGTCCCAACACCACAGACGTCAAATTCCATAAAAGTTCTAGTGCAACCGAACATCGAACTAAATCAGTCTGACCAAATCATACCATACAACATTTCTCCAACGGTAGGCAACTACAAATCAAACAGCATTAAAGGCAATGCCAGGGGACGTTTAAAAACGGTTTTTGAACACGAATTATAAGATCGTAAATTATCGTGAAAGTCTCGGATTATGCTGACCAAATGACATGGTGGGTAATGGGGTAAGCGCCTTTATGAATTTCTGGCACATGGGATCGGAGTCTTTTACTTTTACCATACATTACCAAATAACCTTTATTGCAACTGCTGCTGATGATACTGGCCACTTAGGTGAGTTTATCTTTCATTTTATCTTCAGGTCTTTGTCAAATAAAAACTATAGAAGTAACACGAGGAAGAAACAGCCACTGGACTGGGGGCCCTTCCCGAGGGTACTGCAAGAATCAGTAACGACACAAAGAGTGATTCAAATATTTCAAATCATCATCATCATTTGATAACAGACTCTCATCTAGAGAGCCTGAAATTTACCAGAAAGCGACTATTTGTAATGGATTTGCTCTTATATAGTCTTAGTCAGGGTTGACCCGGACAGTGTTGACGATGGAATGACCTTATACATCCAGAGTCTTTAAACTCTGGCAAGACGAGCAAGCTGGCAAAGATTGGCTAAAACCTTTATGTAAACCGTTAATACGCAACCATGATGGGCTCAGTATCATTAATGATGGGCTCAGTATCATTAATGATGGGCAAACATGAGTTGCATTTGGCGCAGATTATAGTCATCACTTTCTTTTCTGTACTCTAGTTAAGTCGTGTCATTTGCAACCCCAAATTGTCCTCAGTGAACAAAGATTATTTCCGTACAACTACACATAAGAAACATCAAGTCATCCACATACCGAAGCACAACCAAATTCAATCAAAATTTAAAAACAGTTCCCTCATAAAATATTCAACCTATCATCGAGGTACAAAAAAAATGTCGGAAATATTCGTTGCGACCGCCGGGGGGTAGCTGAGGGGTCTAAGGGGGGTAGAGGGGGGTACAGGTTAGTGGATTCGATCGTCAATTAATATTAAGCTGGAATCTGTGGGATTCCGCGCCGCTGTCCGAATTTTATAGCGGCGGGCGCCACCCAAGCTCCGGGACAGGAGAAACTGTGGAGACTGTTATATTTTTTACAGAGTGGTTCTATTTTCAGTGTGATACTCTCTTTCTGAAACTTGAGAATTTATCCGGGCATTCTAAGGCCCGTATTTATAAACAGCTCTCATGACAGCGAGTTCAAGTTCGTATCAGGATAAAGTCATTTCAGTACAAAACGATCTGTAAAATCCATACTTATATTGCTCTCAAACTTGAGATCACTTCATAAATACGGGCCTAATTTTTATGTGGAAAGTAACGTTTACTTTGCTAATATTAAAGTCCAACCAAATTATCACATTTTAGCAGCGGTAGGTTGCGCGAGGAACCGATTGGTTATATATATACAACGTGTAACAGAAAGGGTAGGATATGCATCGAGAAATGTGTGAATCTACCCATGAAACTGAACAACTTTCCCTAAGGAACATAGGTCGAAATACGAAAAAAAAATTTGACTGCCCATACTAAATACGCTATCAGCTGATGCATTTTGTATGAAAGGTCACAATTTTTTTTTTCGTTTTTCGACCTATGTTTCTTAGGGAAAGTTGTTCAGTTTCATGGGTAGATTCACACATTTCTCGATGCATATACCCTTTCTGTTACACGTTGTATAGGTTCGTGTCCTTGAGGATTTTTGCCCGTTGGTCAGTCACACTCGTACATCCCAGGACTAAGAGTGCAACCGTCTCGATTGGTTTAGGTATACTTAGTAAATCACTTTTTCAAAGGAGTTCTGCACCAAGCAGTATGCTGTGTGCGCATTTCACTAAGGTAAAAGGGCAGAGTGGGCGCCTGTGTTGGAATGCCTTCAAAGATTTTGGGTAAGTCCACTCCATAAAGCGCACACGACAAGAAGAAGAAGTCACTTATGTTATGGCATAGACCAGAGGCAGATCTATCTCATATTCTAAAGTTTAAGGCCATCTTCATCTCCACGCCATCTCTGTTCTGTATTCGGCGCCTAGGCCGCTCCAGAGCTCCGAGTTCGTTATTTACAACAGCGCTGTAACGACGCCATATTAACGCGGCCTGCACTTGTAATGCTATTGTTTAGACTCGTCCTAAGCTTTAAAGTAACACTTAAATGTACCACCGAGTGGGAGATCTGTGTTGGTAGTGACCTAAAAACTTATGTTGCTTTGTGACGGATTTTATCTAGCTTTTAGTTCAAGTCAAAGAAGAGCCGATGACATAGCGAGTACATACTCATAAGTCTCAAAGGGATGAAATTACCATAAATACAAACCCATAGAATGCCCTCCAGGTTCACTAGCACCGAGTTGGCCCCTTAATTCCCAGTAGTTCAATGGTACAGTTCAATGCTTGAACTAGTGAGAACTTTTAGTGCCAGTAGCACCGTATCTCCTTATGGCACTGATATCATTTGGTAGGGTAGTTGCAGCCAGGCGATTCTTGGATCTACCTAAAGCTTAGATGAGAATGATGATTCAGATGTACGTCTAGCTAGTAGATCTTTACATAATTGACAGTTAAGAACAAGGTTGGTGTTCTTCCTCTCTTTGAGGACTCTATAGGAAAAAAATCGTTTTAACCCTTTTTTCTGTGTTCTGCAGGGCTATGATGCGCACTGTAGACTTCGATTTGTCTACACGTGTTGCATACTTCACTATGAATAATGCCTGTCATTTTCCGTTGTGAAGTTCGCAACGAAAGACAGAATGTGTAGACAAAACGAAGTCTACGGTGCGCATCATAGGCCCCCTGTAATGATATCAGTACTCCGTCTTCAGAAAATCATAATAAAAGGATCAAAAGAACTCTAATTTTTCATCGTACCATTATTCAAATAGACGGATTTTAACAAGAAATTACTCGTTATAAGCGCTTTTAGACTACCTTATACTGTCGTTAGCAAGTGCAGGCGCTAGTGACCAAAGAGGATATAAAATCACTACGTTTAAGAGGCAGCACTTCCATACTAAAAAAAAAGGATTCAACTTTTACAAGAGTTGATTTCTATTCTGTACCAATGAGGAATCATTTTCATACAAAACATCACAAAACTTTTTACTATGGAGTTTCTACAGACTGCTAGTGACCACAAGTTTCCAGTTGCCACAAGGTAACAATGCTGTCGTCTTCACATGGTAATTATTGGTTCACGCTTGCCCGCTTGCTTGGGGAGGCGGCTCAGGGACGTACTGAGGGATAAGGAGCAGGAAAATAGGGGCACCAAAATATAAAGAGGAAGGTATAAGGAATTGAAAGAGAGTTTTTGGTTTTCTATTTTCTACAGAAATTAAAATAAATGTGGTCCACCTTGGACAACGGTATGACTTTGCATGTGGATACTGGATAAGTTCATAAGCAACCTGTACTGCGACCACCCTTTCTGAACGTCTAAACTGAAATGCAGCTCGATTTCCTCATAGTGCGCTTTTCCACTAGACGGCACGGCACGTCAACGGCAACGGCGACGGCACGGCGACGATCACGTGACAATATCTATGGGAATCGATGACATACCGTGACGGTGCCGTGCCGGCAAGTGGAAAAGCGTGTCATATAATTTCATTGATTTTCATACATTATCTCACCTACGATATCGTCGACGGTACCGTGCCGTCGCCGTTGCCGTTGACGTGCCGTCTAGTGGAAAAGCGCCCAAGAGTCTGTGATTAAATTCTTACGTACTGTGGTAGGTCAGTGATCCAAAGTGAATTTTGGCCTTTGGGCACAAGGAGTCGCCTGCTGCTTCTATTCGCCAAAACACGACCACACACGACCACACTCATAGCCCCCACTAGGATTCCCTGTATCGGGATGCCATGGACATACACAAAAACAACCACAAAGAACACCCAGACCCAGAAACAGACATTTAAATTCATCATTCAAATGTCTGCCCCGGCCGGGAATCGAACCCGGGACCCTCTGCATAGAAGATACACTGCCGACTAGGCTGTGGGGGCTGTCCGGTTGGGCGCCCCAGATATCGCTGCGCCGCCGATGAAGCAGAAAAAGATCCTTATCCAGCTTTAACAACCCCAATAACGCCTAAAATAAAATTTATTTTTTTATTGGTACCTACTGATGATAATGAAAGATAATAGTACATTACGATATAAGTGCGGTGAGTTGATCATTACAGCCGAGGCGATATTGCTAGCCCGAGCCGTAGGCGAGGGCTATAAGAAGGCAGAGGCTGTAATTATTAAAGCGCACGTATGTCGTACGACGTTTTATAACATATTTGCGAGGAAATAAATAGAACTAGATAAAAAAAAATAACAATACAGCGAAAAGAAAAAGCGCGCGGAATAATTTTTACTTATTCACAAATTAGGATGCGCGCGCATCAACGCTTTCTTTTTTAAGCCATAGTACAAAGACACAAAAACCAGCCAGTATTACTAATAAAGTAATTTAATATTTTTTTGATTTTGTTACAGATAAATGGTTGTAATTTATTGTAAAAATTAATTAAATCAAAGAATTAAATGTTTATTTTATTATACTTTATCTCCCAAAGTTAATTTTATTTATAAAATGTTGACCACTTTTCTGCCATAAAAACTCTTTGCTAAGATTTAAAAAAGTACCGTTCGATAAACAGTGCGTTTTACCTAATTAAAAAAAAACTCGTGTGTTTTACAGCACTCGTGCATTTTACATTACGATTACGCACAAGTACGTAATAAGATACAATACAATATTGAAATTGGTGTAATAAGAGACCCTTTACGAGCAAATGTGTTATAAATTAAATTTTAATACATCGTCATCGACACTAATTAATGGGTACGGTATCATTAAAATTTATAACTCATATTATAGGTACACGTGACCCAATGCCATTTATCGATCATTTAATTAGTCGATGATACATATTTCCATGCTAAACTGAGAGGGAGAATAAACAATAGAATGTACCAGCTGGTTCATTCCATTACACATTAAAAAGCTCAACTACCAATAATGCAAGCACAGATGAATTATGTGCTCAAAGAATCAAAATTGTTGGGTGGTTACAGTACAGCCGCCATACTAATTTCGCTCAAGTCCGCAACCTAGATACGTCCGTAGGGTAAAAGCACTAATTACGAGACACAAAGCAACCGGGTAACAGTACCAATTGTTACCCAGTACCAATTGTTACCCGAAGACAAGAGGCAACTGTTATTGATCAGTCTTGAGTTTCAAATGAACGCGTACTGGCAACACTGGCATGATAATTGTTGCCATATTTGAGGAATGTAACGTTCGTTAGCGTTACGACTTATTGACTTCATTCTATAATTGAATGCCAATTGAAAAAATGTTTATTTCTTTCTAGAATAAAATGTTTACTTGCAAAAAAAAAAACAAATGTGAAAGTCAAACAAAAAAAAAGAAAAAATTATAAAAACTCTGGTTTTACACAGCGTTGTCAAAAACGATTAAACACACGTTCTTAACATAAAATAAAAAACCAGCCAGTTAGAAGACAGTGATCATAGCAGCTAATAAAAGAAAAAAAAATATAAATACAATTTCTTTTTTAACCAGTAAAGCTGACACGTGTAATGCGATAGCTGGCTGGAAATAAGACATTAGATACTATTACGAAAGAGTTTGGTGGAGAAATTAAAAA
Organism: Scrobipalpa atriplicella; assembly: GCA_029255725.1. Taxonomy (NCBI): domain Eukaryota; kingdom Metazoa; phylum Arthropoda; class Insecta; order Lepidoptera; family Gelechiidae; genus Scrobipalpa; species Scrobipalpa atriplicella. The sequence continues at coordinate 20,048 of JARACY010004334.1, read as the reverse complement.
TAAATTGACCGTTGGCGCGTGAATTTGACAGCTCCGCGGCGGCGGGAAACAAAAGACGGCAGGGAAAGAAATTAAAAAATAATTGAGGTTATAATTTGAACTCGATATCTGGCTATCGTTTTGATTGGCTTCAGTAAAGGCTTCAGTTGATAAAATAACAATGATGGTGAAGTAGTTGGGAAAGTAATAAGAGAGAACGCATATTTCGAGAGAGGTTTATGTTTAAGAGTCCCAAAAAATTCAAATAAAAGTACCTAGAAAGTAGGTAGAAAAGTTTTCTGCTCCGAAGATTAAATACCCCACTCGAGTACCTAAGTATTGAAGTGTATTTATCCATATATTTATAGCGGCTACATCGTGTCTTGACTTGAGATTATCTCCCAGAATATCGAAGTATCGACCAATAGCGCCGTAGCATTCACACATAAATAACACTCTATAGGTGTCAAATTTAACACCTACCCGCCACAAAGGAATTCCAATCCAAGCAGTATTATTATACAACATACTATCGCTTGTGTCAATTCTATCTCGAAAATACACAATAGGCTTAAACATTACAAGGCATATTCTACCATATGCTGAAGAGAAACAGGTTATTTTAGCTCAGCGGGGTAGCCCAAATCGTATTTTGGTTTGAGGCGTAAATTTTCACACCTCACCCTTGCATCACACTATTATCATCCTTATCCCCCACACATTAGCAACTACTTTCGAACGAACATCCTGTTTTTACTTAAGTCTGTTTGTGTTCGAAGTTCAAAAAGGTGTCGTATTTCACGCCTCGGGTGTGAAGGGTCGCCATTCTCGTTCCTGATTGGTGGACTGTCCCTCCTAGGTGTTGATTACTGGAGATATTTCGCGGCAAAACAAATAAAATAATGCTATAGCCGTATGATCACTCCCACTCACGATGATTATGGTTATTTATAGGTTATGTTATATGAGGCCCGGATGGTGTAGTGGATAGGGCCGCAACCTTCTGTGCAGGAGGTCGTGGTTTGAATCCCACCACGTACCAACCAATGTGTTTTTCGGTTTTCGAATTTCATTATGTACTACGTTTATTCGGTGCTTTTACGGTGAAGGAAAACATCGTGAGGAAACCTGCACACACCTACGAAGAATTCAAGGGTTGTGTGTAACCTAATCTAGGATTTAGTCTGGTTTCCCTTCTGGGTTGCGGAGGTCAGATGGCAGTCGCTCTGTGTAAACCAGTACCCTCCCTCGTTCAATCCCCTAGATAAGGTACCCGACCCCGAGAGATACGGGAAAAAGGCTAGGAAGATGATGATGATATAAAGATATGAGGCACTTACATTGCATTGTATGTAGTGTTCAAAGAAAGAGCTAAATATGAAACGTGTTAACAGATACAAAGACAATCGACATTTTTGCCGTACCTATAACCTATTAAGTTATTTCAATTACCTGCAATTTTTCAATTTGATACAAATATTTCGCTTCCGAATATTTTTGACTCTACAATCTTACAACAATTTTCAAACATCCCAATAAAAAAAAACAGATCTACCTAAACCATCATCATCATCCAACAACCATCAGTCATCTAAACAGATGAACGCTAATACTCTAACAACACTTTCAAATACTGCAAGCACAAAAACAACAGCACAATACAACTATAGCTTTAGCAAAGTGCATTGACCCCATTTATCTTTTACACCCAACAGTCGTCGTCGTTTCCTGGAACGTCTCTCACAGATCAGATCTCAGTATCCATCAAAGTCGTGACGTCACGCGTTACCAGAACGCCGGGCAGCGTTGCCGTTAGGGTACATTTTACACATTTGACGTACCTTTTTGGGCTCCCATGTGTAATGTGTAATCTTGCCAGTACATGTGTAATTTCTTTGAACTCACCGCCAAAATATCTCAATCAAAGAAATAAATGAGCGCTGCTGCGTATAGAGAAACGTAGAGAAAGCTAACTCATTTTATCTCCCTTGCTCTAGCAAAACTCCATATTAAAGCATCTCTTTCACTCATCACAGAAGCAGCGATCTCACTACCCAATTTACCGGTTGCTTTTTTTTTTTTTAAAGTTTTCCCATAATAAAAGGGAAGGCGAAGAGCTTGAGCCCATGCAGCCTAGTCATCAGTATTTGTTCTTCCGTTGTTCGTTTCAAAAATAACGTCTTTAGTGTATATTTCTTATGATCAAATCCAGTTTAAAAAGTTGCTTTCTAAGTGTTATTGGGTCATTCCTTGTACATACAGATTAAAAGAAAAAAGTAATGGCGTTTTCAATCCAAAAAACATCCAAAAAATTACTACAAAAAAAAGACTGCTGTTATGAGTGATTTGCGAAAAAAAAATGCTCATGTACACTTGTCACAATATGTACACTTTTTGCGGCGGATATGTGTATTTTGGGATCTCGGTTGCGGCAACACTGACGCCGGGAATAGAACTGTCTACAAGATGGCGCGGGTGTGAAAAAGAAAAATGTAAGGTTACGTGGGGTTGGCAGTATGTATAAGAAAATAAATAAATAAAAGAAGTGTAAAAATTAGTAGTTTGAACTACACAATCCAAGTAAAAAAAAAATAAGGCTAGTGGTGAAGGTGAAGATTGTCAATTTGTCAATGCAAAACTGAAAGTTATTGTTTTGATTCTGACCACTGTCGAAATCACAGAAAAGTTAAAGGCGTTGAGGCGCTCAGCGACTTCTCAACTCAGTGGTCAAAACAATCAACCAAAGATCTTTTTTGACGAATTTGAATGCCATGAAAAACAGAGACATTATTTAATCCTAGATACAGAATTATGGCTCTGAAATACAAAATCCCTAATCTCTTTACCACAATATAACCTTACAAAAACCATTATTTCTCTCGCCCCGCAGAAAATGGTAAGCGAGATAAAACCGAAGAGATTCAATAGAAGTTAATAGAAGCAAATAGAGCAGCCTTGTGTCTTTGCTCGTTGGCATAGGGTCGAGAATAGCTTGGCAGTGCGGACACAATACCGAGAATCTTAGGGTTGGTTTATACTAGGGATCGAGAAATAGTGCTTCTTTAACTTGATTTACATCATAGAATAAAATAGAGAGCACAACATAATTGAAAAAAAGAACAGGTAGATCTTACAGACACACATAACGTCTACATAAGATAATATAAGATCTTAAACAGCTTAGGAAATGATGATTGAGAATGATGAATTTAAAGCATTAAAAAAATTTAAGTCATGCATGGTCATGATGAACAATCATTGAACTGCAGTCTATAAGCTAAATGGTTTCTACATAAATTGTAATTTTAATAATGGTACCGCTACCAAAGTTCGCAAATTATACGGGGTGTAAGGGACAGCGTCCCGCAAACTTATAGGGGTTGCTCAGTCAACGAAACTGAACAACTACCACCAGGATTTTTTTTCAGGAAATGAAAAAAAAAAATTTGCTTTTTCATACAAAATGACCACATCGATCAGACAATTTGTATGGAAAAGCAAAATTTTTTTTTTTCATCTCCTGAAAAATAACCTGGTGATATGTGTTCAGTATCGTTGACTGAGCAACCCCTATCAGTTTGCGGGACGCTGTCCCTTACACCCGGTATTTATTACTAGCTGTTACTGTCGAAACCTATAGTGATTTTAATCATAATCTCCCTAGCCTTATACCCGAAATTCTCGGGGTCGGCTACCTAATTTAGGGGATTGGACGAGGGTACCTACTGGTTTTTACATAGAGCGACTGTCATTTGACCTGCCCCGCGCAATCTATAGTCATTTTCGGTATTGTTTACTATAACTCATTTTGAAACACCTTACCTAAACTTCTTTTTAAAATGTGCAATGTTGCGAGAATAGATTTCGCAAGATTGTACAACTACCCTTAAAGTATATTTGAGTGCGTCGTTTGCTTCGCCTTCTCTTTGTCGTGCTAATATTGACGTTTGCGCGAGCCCCTGCCGCATTACCAAGCTAAACCTTTCACCTATCACACCTCTTACACCTTCAGCAACAAAGTTCACATTCCCTTGATCATCAACTTCTTCAAAATTGGCACCTATGAAAACAATTCTTTTGCAGTATTCATGACCTCTATGGAGGTATATTTAAGGTTGATTTTGGTGTAGATTCAAGATGTATTAAGATTGTTAAAGTTTATTCTATTTTGCGGTTTCGCCTCTTGTGTACGGAATATAGATGTCTACTAAGTGTTAGATATAAAATTGGAATGCATGCACTTAATTTTTGTAAGTATTCTTTGCACGAATTCTACGTACTTATTATGCATTTTGTTTACCGAAAGCTTACAAAAAATGATTTGTATTACAGCTTTGACCCAATTGTTTTACGTAGACGATATCTTCTAAGCATTTGATATGATAAAGAGACTTTTTTAAATATTAGTGCACTTTTTTCACTAGAGATTCATTTTTTCAGATAGCTCTGTTATGATCCAGAAGTTCAGAACAATAGATATCGTAAGTTTTATAGATACACCAGCTGAAAATTTAGAAGCTCTTCTAAAACTTTATCTATTTCCTATAAATAGTATCAAGTCAAAATTTGGTAATATATTTTGATCCAATTCAAAGGATTTTATACCTAAAGAGCAAAACCACCTCACGAGACCGGAGACCCTTATCATTTACACACACCAAGAAAATACAAATAGCTTAACATAAACCGACCCATCTCAAATTCAGCGCATGAATAGAACATCCTTACGCAACCTTACGGACCGAACTAAGGGTACTAAGCCTAAACATGGACAAACTGACCACATAACGACACCCAGGGCCGGCGTAAGGCGATTACTGCGCCACGCGAGCTGAGAAGGCGCGCTGAAATTGATCCCTGGGGGGTCAGCCCACCCTGAGCCCCCCTTTTGGAGGAGGCAATGAGGGTGAAGAAGAGTGAGCATTATCACTTTCCATCATAGTGAAGAAAAATATAGCTAAACATGAGATAAGACACAGTAAAAGATTGAGATACTTATAAAATCTTTAAAGAAAAATATTCAACAGTAGAGGTGAAATTTACTCTAAAATTCAAATTGTGGACGATGTTTTATCTAATTCCTTCCTTGTCATAAGTCATAATAGGTAATATTGTGGCGATGTCAACAAACTGTACTCATAGCTAGATAGACTATTAAATCTTGAGGTAACACATATCCTTGCAGGATATTTTTTCCTAAGAATTTTGAGATATGTATCACTCACCCATACAGAATCATTTTACAAGATTTTCTCAGAACACAAAGAAATTTTCTCCCTTCATCTCGATTAATTTTCCTTGCCCCACGTTGGAGGGTGGCCACCTCCTTTTGTGTGGCCTTTATCCGGGTCTATCGTCGTGACTTACGACCAGGATCGCGTCTCGGAATTTCGCTCCCTCCACCATCTGGACAAATTTTAGCACGAAGCTATGAAAAAGAGGGCCCCGAGCTATGTTTGCTTTTATATCATGCTCTTAGTTCTTGGTATAACTTGCCTATCGTTTTGGGTCCCTCTGTGTTTGATAAATAAGGTCCTAAAATTTTATATTGTCAATATTAGAAGATAAATTTTTCGATGAAATAGGTAATGCAACGTTGCAGTGCAACTAAACTAAACTTATTTGATTCACGAAAATAACAAAATTACAACGAATGGATTCAATTTATATTTGGTTAACGTAAAGATAGATTTTAATGCAATTTAAAGCAATTTTTTAATTATCACTTTTGCCGTACGTAAATTTAGATACAGTTCCACCGAATTGACGTGGTTGCGAATAAACTGAACTACAAGCATTAAATACTTACAACCTTATTACCCATTAAGCAGAAATCTAACCTTACATAACCTGCTTACTCACTGAAGAACTTCCAAAGAAGCGGCTGCTCGTGCTTCAAGCTCTTAATTTTCAGCCAATTAGCCAATACCATGCTCCGGTGCGTAATTCCTTACTCGTGTATTACTTCCAAACTTTCAACTTGGATTGTATCTTTTGTGGATAAAATTTTGATTCAATTTTTGTCACTTTTTGTTACGTTAGAAGCTTTGATCATTTCGGTAATCGTTATTAGATATAGTATGAATTGGATTACAAGATCATTTCTCAAGGCCAATAAACAAGTGCTGCCAAATGGTAAAGATGTAAGTTAGAGCCATAGTAAACCAATTGCTGTCCACAACAAATTCGTGTGTTTTCAAGTTTTCATGCGTATAAGACATAAGTAGTGTGTAACTACTTTCTTACCTAAATAAAATATCAATAGCCTTCTTTTTTTTAAATTTTTTATCTATCAGATCATCCCAAAACATCCTGCCTTTTCTCAGATCGGGCGCTTCTCCACTAGACGGCACGTCAACGGCAACGGCGACGGCACGGTACCGTCGACGATATCGTAGGTGAGATAATGTATGAAAATCAATGAAATTATATGACACGCTTTTCCACTTGCCGGCACGGCACCGTCACGGCATGTCATCGATTCCCATAGATATTGTCACGTGATAGTATCACAGTACCATGCCGTCGCCGTTGCCGTTGACGTGCCGTCTAGTGGAAAAGCGCCCATCCTTGTATAGTCTTTGGACTTTTATGGACTTAGACCATTAAAAACAACAACAACATCAGCTAATCGGCTAATTTGGTGACCGAAAAGCCATTTTGAGGTTACTGACATCCACATAACCCTTATCAACGTCGCTTAATGAAGCCTTAAAACTCCAAATCTGTAAAATCCTTGACAGGGACTTTAAATTCGACAAGTTAGGGAAAGTGTTCGAAGGTAGGTAATTCAATATCCAAAGTAGGTTTAAGGTAAAAAGTTAAGGCGGGTAAATATATGAAAATTGTGTTCAAACCATAAGGTTTCTAGCAGTTCCTATTCAGAACAGTTTCGCTTCGAAGATCTAGTAAAAAAACAGTCAATTTTTACGCAACACCAAAGCCTCATCAAGATTATCGAATGAGTATTATCAGTCCGACGGCAATCTGTCTCTCTGTCTGTTATTATCATGATAGAAAATGTGGACATTGGTCGCATCATTCGCAACGCTAAATTGCCCTCAGTATCAACTTTTACTTGTTTGTAACCTCAGTCTACATTTCTCTTTTCTGTGTGTGGCGTCGTAGATTTAGAAGTGATTAATCGTTCTCTAAAGTTTTTGTATTGTTGAGATTGAGATACTTTCTAGCTCTGATCATTCATTGGTCCTACCTACCAGTTATGAAAAAAACCAGTTATGACACAGAGAGTCTGTCTGCTTTAAAGTGCTTGGTTAATCCTTAGGCCTGACAAAAATTGAGTAAGTTGAAGGCTCTGATGGGGTTGGTTCCAGATTGAAACTTAATGACTAGGTAAATATTCTAGTCTCTGAAACCCCAATCATAAATCGCGTAATTCCGCAAACCCGGCGTCACCAAAACCCGAACCATTTATAATACAGCCGGCACATTCTCGGTAATTTAAGGCCGGTACAGTCGTATGCAGTGGAGGAATGCGGGGGGGGGGTCGGTACACACGGGGGGCTGCGGGGGTGCGACGTCCTGTCACTGACAAATGGCCCGGAGTAGCTCGACCCCGGCACCCTCTTGAGCCGAGGAGTCTGGTGTCGGAGCCGTCTTCGATTTTGTTTGAGAAATTTCAGCTTAACGTTTGGTGGAAATTTTAGTACAAATATTATTGGTGATGATATTAAATGATGGTGATGATTTGGTTTCATTGATCTTTGAAAGTCTTTCAGACGGTCCATGCATTGAGAAAATACACATCAGAAAGATATCTTTATGGTTTCTACAGGTAGGTAGAATCTCACGTCCCTTTGTCGGGCTGCAGAAAACCATAAAATGCCACTATTCTAGGATTTGACAAAAAGATATTATCGTTTAAGTATCAAAATAGACACAGCCTCCAGAAGCTCCCTACCGCACCGCGAGCCGAAGCCAGGCGGGCGCTATAATTTCATAGGACGGGCGTCGCGCTGGTTATCTCGGGCGCGGGCTACAGGCGCCGCCAGCAGCGCCTCCGAGGGGGGACTCTACAGAGAGAGTAACCTTCTGCAGATTGAAAACTTCATTCTACAAGAGTAGGCTCTTAAACATGAGAAAAAATAGATCTTTAGGAAAAAATAGTAGATAAAAAATTGATATGGGAAAGGAACCTGAATACCGTTCCATCGCTCCGGACATGACTTTTCTGGACCACTTTTGATAGGCGGATTAACGAGCGTAGACGAAAGATTAGTAGGAAATGCCACTGCCAATGGGCGTTTTTCCACTAGACGGCTCGTCAACGGCAACGGCGACGGCACGGTACCGTCGACGATATCGTAGGTGAGATAATGTATGAAAACCAACGAAATTATATGACACGCTTTTCCACTTGCCGGCACGGCACCGTCACGGCATGTCATCGATTCCCATAGATATTGTCACGTGATAGTACCATGCCGTCGCCGTTGCCGTTGACGTGCCGCCTAGTGGAAAAGCGCCCAATCGCTTGAGTCTTTGACCTAGTCAAGTCACTCAAAGTCGACTTTTGCGTCATGTGTAGGAAGACACGGACTCGACTTGCTGAGATGGTTCATTATGATGATTCATATTAACTCCCTTTCCCCTAAACCCAAGACCTTCCGGATCGAAAGCTCAAACTACAATAAAAATTGGACCGACCAAAGCACACATAGTCGTTTCTATACCTGTAATTGAATGAAATACAGAGTTTCACTTCTGCATCTGAAGCAATATCTAATCTATGTGTGGGGGTTGAACGCTAGGATGAGTAAGGGGCGCTCGGACCCCCCAGGCCACTTGTGTGCGCGCCTGTACACGGATATCGGCTCTCGATAAAGGTGACCGCTTCTTGGAAATTCGGGGATACGGAGTTTTGGATAGTGGATGCTTGTGTGTTAGGTTGGGTCGAGTTGGTCGTGGTTATTGTTTCACAGAATGTGAGGTTCATTGTTAAAGCCAGTAGAAGGACTTGTATTACCTCTGTAAAGTTCATAATCCTGATGCAAGGTTTAAAACTTGACTCTACAGTCTATAGAGTCGATCATCGGACAGACCACTTTGTCTAAAGAAGTAAATGTTCAAAACGATGATCTGAAACTTATCACTGCTGAATAATTAAGAACAGGTTTGATGGGGGTGATCAAGACAGAGTCAACGATGGTGCAAGCTCACGCAGTAATCCTCCAACACTGGCATTACCATAAATGTACGGAATAGTTACTGTACAATCGGAAGACTACGATTTTTTTATAATCAGACCAAAACCAAGTTACACAAAACTGATCAAGTAGGATGCTCCTAAGCAGTTAAGGTGTTTGGCATGTTGCCTTTGACAATTAATGGAGTTGCTAATTATTAAACTACTACGTTAGCTTCCTGAAATCTTGCCTTTTGTCGTTGAGTGTGAGCTTTAGTAGACCTGAGAGGTAACTGTGTTAGATGAAATATTATTTTACTAAAATGTAGACTAAACATACCTACCTACGTAAAAATAAAGAAGAAGAATAAAGTGACATGTCATGATATGAATCGTGATCATGAAATCCCAACAGAATGGGCTTTTAGGGTCATTAATATGTTGCCACTTTTTGTTCCGATGTGCAGAACGTGGGAGAAATTAAGTCATTTTACTGATAATTTTAATCACTCTTCTGCTTCAAATCATAAAGTCAGCATAAAATTTTTAAGAAATCGCTGATGTGGTCATTTTCTCCTCTTGACCAGTACAGAAACTTAGGCCCGTATTTATAATCATCTCTCAAGAGTGACAGCGAGTTTGATTTTGTATCAAAAATGTAATTTCAGTACAAAACGATCTGTCAAATCCATACTTAATATTCCTCTCAATCTTGAGATTGTTTTATAAATATGAGCCTTATACTTTTGCGGAGTATTCAGGCAAGGCTTGCTACTGCAAGCTTTGTTGCCCTTGAAATCAAAGATTCTTCAAAAGAAGAACATTTTTCAAACGGTCTAACAAAAACCACCACCTTGGCAAGTCGTCTCCGATTCTCCCATTTTTCTTCTCACCAGTACAGCCTGTGCGGACAGCAATTGGTTTACTATGGCTCTAACTTACATCTTTACCATTTGGCAGCACTTGTTTATTGGCCTTGAGAAATGATCTTGTAATCCAATTCATACTATATCTAATAACGATTACCGAAATGATCAAATCTTCTAACGTAACAAAAAGTGACAAAAATTGAATCAAAATTTTATCCACAAAAGATACAATCCAAGTTGAAAGTTTGGAAGTAATACACGAGTAAGGAATTACGCACCGGAGCATGGTATTGGCTAATTGGCTGAAAATTAAGAGCTTGAAGCACGAGCAGCCGCTTCTTTGGAAGTTCTTCAGTGAGTAAGCAGGTTATGTAAGGTTAGATTTCTGCTTAATGGGTAATAAGGTTGTAAGTATTTAATGCTTGTAGTTCAGTTTATTCGCAACCACGTCAATTCGGTGGAACTGTATCTAAATTTACGTACGGCAAAAGTGATAATTAAAAAATTGCTTTAAATTGCATTAAAATCTATCTTTACGTTAACCAAATATAAATTGAATCCATTCGTTGTAATTTTGTTATTTTCGTGAATCAAATAAGTTTAGTTTAGTTGCACTGCAACGTTGCATTACCTATTTCATCGAAAAATTTATCTTCTAATATTGACAATATAAAATTTTAGGACCTTATTTATCAAACACAGAGGAACCCAAAACGATAGGCAAGTTGTACCAAGAACTAAGAGCATGATATAAAAGCAAACATAGCTCGGGGCCCTCTTTTTCATAGCTTCGTGCTAAAATTTGTCCAGATGGTGGAGGGAGCGAAATTCCGAGACGCGATCCTGGTCGTAAGTCACGACGATAGACCCGGATAAAGGCCACACAAAAGGAGGTGGCCACCCTCCAACGTGGGGCAAGGAAAATTAATCGAGATGAAGGGAGAAAATTTCTTTGTGTTCTGAGAAAATCTTGTAAAATGATTCTGTATGGGTGAGTGATACATATCTCAAAATTCTTAGGAAAAAATATCCTGCAAGGATATGTGTTACCTCAAGATTTAATAGTCTATCTAGCTATGAGTACAGTTTGTTGACATCGCCACAATATTACCTATTATGACTTATGACAAGGAAGGAATTAGATAAAACATCGTCCACAATTTGAATTTTAGAGTAAATTTCACCTCTACTGTTGAATATTTTTCTTTAAAGATTTTATAAGTATCTCAATCTTTTACTGTGTCTTATCTCATGTTTAGCTATATTTTTCTTCACTATGATGGAAAGTGATAATGCTCACTCTTCTTCACCCTCATTGCCTCCTCCAAAAGGGGGGCTCAGGGTGGGCTGACCCCCCAGGGATCAATTTCAGCGCGCCTTCTCAGCTCGCGTGGCGCAGTAATCGCCTTACGCCGGCCCTGGGTGTCGTTATGTGGTCAGTTTGTCCATGTTTAGGCTTAGTACCCTTAGTTCGGTCCGTAAGGTTGCGTAAGGATGTTCTATTCATGCGCTGAATTTGAGATGGGTCGGTTTATGTTAAGCTATTTGTATTTTCTTGGTGTGTGTAAATGATAAGGGTCTCCGGTCTCGTGAGGTGGTTTTGCTCTTTAGGTATAAAATCCTTTGAATTGGATCAAAATATATTACCAAATTTTGACTTGATACTATTTATAGGAAATAGATAAAGTTTTAGAAGAGCTTCTAAATTTTCAGCTGGTGTATCTATAAAACTTACGATATCTATTGTTCTGAACTTCTGGATCATAACAGAGCTATCTGAAAAAATGAATCTCTAGTGAAAAAAGTGCACTAATATTTAAAAAAGTCTCTTTATCATATCAAATGCTTAGAAGATATCGTCTACGTAAAACAATTGGGTCAAAGCTGTAATACAAATCATTTTTTGTAAGCTTTCGGTAAACAAAATGCATAATAAGTACGTAGAATTCGTGCAAAGAATACTTACAAAAATTAAGTGCATGCATTCCAATTTTATATCTAACACTTAGTAGACATCTATATTCCGTACACAAGAGGCGAAACCGCAAAATAGAATAAACTTTAACAATCTTAATACATCTTGAATCTACACCAAAATCAACCTTAAATATACCTCCATAGAGGTCATGAATACTGCAAAAGAATTGTTTTCATAGGTGCCAATTTTGAAGAAGTTGATGATCAAGGGAATGTGAACTTTGTTGCTGAAGGTGTAAGAGGTGTGATAGGTGAAAGGTTTAGCTTGGTAATGCGGCAGGGGCTCGCGCAAACGTCAATATTAGCACGACAAAGAGAAGGCGAAGCAAACGACGCACTCAAATATACTTTAAGGGTAGTTGTACAATCTTGCGAAATCTATTCTCGCAACATTGCACATTTTAAAAAGAAGTTTAGGTAAGGTGTTTCAAAATGAGTTATAGTAAACAATACCGAAAATGACTATAGATTGCGCGGGGCAGGTCAAATGACAGTCGCTCTATGTAAAAACCAGTAGGTACCCTCGTCCAATCCCCTAAATTAGGTAGCCGACCCCGAGAATTTCGGGTATAAGGCTAGGGAGATTATGATTAAAATCACTATAGGTTTCGACAGTAACAGCGCTAGTAATAAATACCGGGTGTAAGGGACAGCGTCCCGCAAACTGATAGGGGTTGCTCAGTCAACGATACTGAACACATATCACCAGGTTTTTTTTCAGGAGATGAAAAAAAAAAATTTTGCTTTTCCATACAAATTGTCTGATCGATGTGGTCATTTTGTATGAAAAAGCAAATTTTTTTTTTTCATTTCCTGAAAAAAAATCCTGGTGGTAGTTGTTCAGTTTCGTTGACTGAGCAACCCCTATAAGTTTGCGGGACGCTGTCCCTTACACCCCGTATAATTTGCGAACTTTGGTAGCGGTACCATTATTAAAATTACAATTTATGTAGAAACCATTTAGCTTATAGACTGCAGTTCAATGATTGTTCATCATGACCATGCATGACTTAAATTTTTTTAATGCTTTAAATTCATCATTCTCAATCATCATTTCCTAAGCTGTTTAAGATCTTATATTATCTTATGTAGACGTTATGTGTGTCTGTAAGATCTACCTGTTCTTTTTTTCAATTATGTTGTGCTCTCTATTTTATTCTATGATGTAAATCAAGTTAAAGAAGCACTATTTCTCGATCCCTAGTATAAACCAACCCTAAGATTCTCGGTATTGTGTCCGCACTGCCAAGCTATTCTCGACCCTATGCCAACGAGCAAAGACACAAGGCTGCTCTATTTGCTTCTATTAACTTCTATTGAATCTCTTCGGTTTTATCTCGCTTACCATTTTCTGCGGGGCGAGAGAAATAATGGTTTTTGTAAGGTTATATTGTGGTAAAGAGATTAGGGATTTTGTATTTCAGAGCCATAATTCTGTATCTAGGATTAAATAATGTCTCTGTTTTTCATGGCATTCAAATTCGTCAAAAAAGATCTTTGGTTGATTGTTTTGACCACTGAGTTGAGAAGTCGCTGAGCGCCTCAACGCCTTTAACTTTTCTGTGATTTCGACAGTGGTCAGAATCAAAACAATAACTTTCAGTTTTGCATTGACAAATTGACAATCTTCACCTTCACCACTAGCCTTATTTTTTTTTTACTTGGATTGTGTAGTTCAAACTACTAATTTTTACACTTCTTTTATTTATTTATTTTCTTATACATACTGCCAACCCCACGTAACCTTACATTTTTCTTTTTCACACCCGCGCCATCTTGTAGACAGTTCTATTCCCGGCGTTCTGGTAACGCGTGACGTCACGACTTTGATGGATACTGAGATCTGATCTGTGAGAGACGTTCCAGGAAACGACGACGACTGTTGGGTGTAAAAGATAAATGGGGTCAATGCACTTTGCTAAAGCTATAGTTGTATTGTGCTGTTGTTTTTGTGCTTGCAGTATTTGAAAGTGTTGTTAGAGTATTAGCGTTCATCTGTTTAGATGACTGATGGTTGTTGGATGATGATGATGGTTTAGGTAGATCTGTTTTTTTTTATTGGGATGTTTGAAAATTGTTGTAAGATTGTAGAGTCAAAAATATTCGGAAGCGAAATATTTGTATCAAATTGAAAAATTGCAGGTAATTGAAATAACTTAATAGGTTATAGGTACGGCAAAAATGTCGATTGTCTTTGTATCTGTTAACACGTTTCATATTTAGCTCTTTCTTTGAACACTACATACAATGCAATGTAAGTGCCTCATATCTTTATATCATCATCATCTTCCTAGCCTTTTTCCCGTATCTCTCGGGGTCGGGTACCTTATCTAGGGGATTGAACGAGGGAGGGTACTGGTTTACACAGAGCGACTGCCATCTGACCTCCGCAACCCAGAAGGGAAACCAGACTAAATCCTAGATTAGGTTACACACAACCCTTGAATTCTTCGTAGGTGTGTGCAGGTTTCCTCACGATGTTTTCCTTCACCGTAAAAGCACCGAATAAACGTAGTACATAATGAAATTCGAAAACCGAAAAACACATTGGTTGGTACGTGGTGGGATTCAAACCACGACCTCCTGCACAGAAGGTTGCGGCCCTATCCACTACACCATCCGGGCCTCATATAACATAACCTATAAATAACCATAATCATCGTGAGTGGGAGTGATCATACGGCTATAGCATTATTTTATTTGTTTTGCCGCGAAATATCTCCAGTAATCAACACCTAGGAGGGACAGTCCACCAATCAGGAACGAGAATGGCGACCCTTCACACCCGAGGCGTGAAATACGACACCTTTTTGAACTTCGAACACAAACAGACTTAAGTAAAAACAGGATGTTCGTTCGAAAGTAGTTGCTAATGTGTGGGGGATAAGGATGATAATAGTGTGATGCAAGGGTGAGGTGTGAAAATTTACGCCTCAAACCAAAATACGATTTGGGCTACCCCGCTGAGCTAAAATAACCTGTTTCTCTTCAGCATATGGTAGAATATGCCTTGTAATGTTTAAGCCTATTGTGTATTTTCGAGATAGAATTGACACAAGCGATAGTATGTTGTATAATAATACTGCTTGGATTGGAATTCCTTTGTGGCGGGTAGGTGTTAAATTTGACACCTATAGAGTGTTATTTATGTGTGAATGCTACGGCGCTATTGGTCGATACTTCGATATTCTGGGAGATAATCTCAAGTCAAGACACGATGTAGCCGCTATAAATATATGGATAAATACACTTCAATACTTAGGTACTCGAGTGGGGTATTTAATCTTCGGAGCAGAAAACTTTTCTACCTACTTTCTAGGTACTTTTATTTGAATTTTTTGGGACTCTTAAACATAAACCTCTCTCGAAATATGCGTTCTCTCTTATTACTTTCCCAACTACTTCACCATCATTGTTATTTTATCAACTGAAGCCTTTACTGAAGCCAATCAAAACGATAGCCAGATATCGAGTTCAAATTATAACCTCAATTATTTTTTAATTTCTTTCCCTGCCGTCTTTTGTTTCCCGCCGCCGCGGAGCTGTCAAATTCACGCGCCAACGGTCAATTTATTTTTAATTTCTCCACCAAACTCTTTCGTAATAGTATCTAATGTCTTATTTCCAGCCAGCTATCGCATTACACGTGTCAGCTTTACTGGTTAAAAAAGAAATTGTATTTATATTTTTTTTTCTTTTATTAGCTGCTATGATCACTGTCTTCTAACTGGCTGGTTTTTTATTTTATGTTAAGAACGTGTGTTTAATCGTTTTTGACAACGCTGTGTAAAACCAGAGTTTTTATAATTTTTTCTTTTTTTTTGTTTGACTTTCACATTTGTTTTTTTTTTTGCAAGTAAACATTTTATTCTAGAAAGAAATAAACATTTTTTCAATTGGCATTCAATTATAGAATGAAGTCAATAAGTCGTAACGCTAACGAACGTTACATTCCTCAAATATGGCAACAATTATCATGCCAGTGTTGCCAGTACGCGTTCATTTGAAACTCAAGACTGATCAATAACAGTTGCCTCTTGTCTTCGGGTAACAATTGGTACTGGGTAACAATTGGTACTGTTACCCGGTTGCTTTGTGTCTCGTAATTAGTGCTTTTACCCTACGGACGTATCTAGGTTGCGGACTTGAGCGAAATTAGTATGGCGGCTGTACTGTAACCACCCAACAATTTTGATTCTTTGAGCACATAATTCATCTGTGCTTGCATTATTGGTAGTTGAGCTTTTTAATGTGTAATGGAATGAACCAGCTGGTACATTCTATTGTTTATTCTCCCTCTCAGTTTAGCATGGAAATATTGTATCATCGACTAATTAAATGATCGATAAATGGCATTGGGTCACGTGTACCTATAATATGAGTTATAAATTTTAATGATACCGTACCCATTAATTAGTGTCGATGACGATGTATTAAAATTTAATTTATAACACATTTGCTCGTAAAGGGTCTCTTATTACACCAATTTCAATATTGTATTGTATCTTATTACGTACTTGTGCGTAATCGTAATGTAAAATGCACGAGTGCTGTAAAACACACGAGTTTTTTTTTAATTAGGTAAAACGCACTGTTTATCGAACGGTACTTTTTTAAATCTTAGCAAAGAGTTTTTATGGCAGAAAAGTGGTCAACATTTTATAAATAAAATTAACTTTGGGAGATAAAGTATAATAAAATAAACATTTAATTCTTTGATTTAATTAATTTTTATAACACATTTGCTCGTAAAGGGTCTCTTACTACACCAATTTCAATATTGTATTGTATCTTATTACGTACTTGAGCGTAATCGTAATGTAAAATGCACGAGTGCTGTAAAACACACGAGTTTTTTTTTAATTAGGTAAAACGCACGGTTTATCGAACGGTACTTTTTTAATTTTTAGCAAAGAGTTTTTATGGCAAAAAAGTGGTCATCATTTTATAAATAAAATTAACTTTGGGAGATAAAATATAATAAAATAAACATTTAATTCTTTGATTTAATTAATTTTTACAATAAATTACAACCATTTATCTGTAACAAAATAAAAAAAAAAATTATTTAGTTTATTAGTAATACTGGCTGGTTTTTTGTGCTTTGCCTTAAAAAAAAAAGCGCTGCGCGATATTAATCTGGGGTACGTTCAGAAACGCTCGATCGATCGAAATTTAACCTGGTTAAAAATTATATTGCACGTTCAGAGACACCTGGCAGACGAAATTTCGACTAGGTTAATTTTTATCCGGCCCGTTCAGAGGCGCACCGGAAGTGAGGTTTTATTTAAAAATTATTCCTCTCTTTTTTTCTTTTCGCTGTATTGTTTTAATTTTTTAGCTATTTCCTCGCAAATATGTTATAAAACGTCGTACGACATACGTGCGGTTTGATAATTACAGCCTCTGCTTTCTTGTAGCCCTCGCCTACGGCTCGGGCTAGCAATATCGCCTCGGCTGTAACTATCAATGCACCGCACTTGTATCGTAATGTACTATTACAATAAATTACAACCATTTATCTGTAACAAAATCAAAAAAATATTAAATTACTTTATTAGTAATACTGGCTGGTTTTTGTGTCTTTGTACTATGGCTTAAAAAAGAAAGCGTTGATGCGCGCGCATCCTAATTTGTGAATAAGTAAAAATTATTCCGCGCGCTTTTTCTTTTCGCTGTATTGTTAATTTTTTTTATCTAGTTCTATTTATTTCCTCGCAAATATGTTATAAAACGTCGTACGACATACGTGCGCTTTAATAATTACAGCCTCTGCCTTCTTATAGCCCTCGCCTACGGCTCGGGCTAGCAATATCGCCTCGGCTGTAATGATCAACTCACCGCACTTATATCGTAATGTACTATTATCTTTCATTATCATCAGTAGGTACCAATAAAAAAATAAATTTTATTTTAGGCGTTATTGGGGTTGTTAAAGCTGGATAAGGATCTTTTTCTGCTTCATCGGCGGCGCAGCGATATCTGGGGCGCCCAACCGGACAGCCCCCACAGCCTAGTCGGCAGTGTATCTTCTATGCAGAGGGTCCCGGGTTCGATTCCCGGCCGGGGCAGACATTTGAATGATGAATTTAAATGTCTGTTTCTGGGTCTGGGTGTTCTTTGTGGTTGTTTTTGTGTATGTCCATGGCATCCCGATACAGGGAATCCTAGTGGGGGCTATGAGTGTGGTCGTGTGTGGTCGTGTTTTGGCGAATAGAAGCAGCAGGCGACTCCTTGTGCCCAAAGGCCAAAATTCACTTTGGATCACTGACCTACCACAGTACGTAAGAATTTAATCACAGACTCTTGGGCGCTTTTCCACTAGACGGCACGTCAACGGCAACGGCGACGGCACGGTACCGTCGACGATATCGTAGGTGAGATAATGTATGAAAATCAATGAAATTATATGACACGCTTTTCCACTTGCCGGCACGGCACCGTCACGGTATGTCATCGATTCCCATAGATATTGTCACGTGATCGTCGCCGTGCCGTCGCCGTTGCCGTTGACGTGCCGTGCCGTCTAGTGGAAAAGCGCACTATGAGGAAATCGAGCTGCATTTCAGTTTAGACGTTCAGAAAGGGTGGTCGCAGTACAGGTTGCTTATGAACTTATCCAGTATCCACATGCAAAGTCATACCGTTGTCCAAGGTGGACCACATTTATTTTAATTTCTGTAGAAAATAGAAAACCAAAAACTCTCTTTCAATTCCTTATACCTTCCTCTTTATATTTTGGTGCCCCTATTTTCCTGCTCCTTATCCCTCAGTACGTCCCTGAGCCGCCTCCCCAAGCAAGCGGGCAAGCGTGAACCAATAATTACCATGTGAAGACGACAGCATTGTTACCTTGTGGCAACTGGAAACTTGTGGTCACTAGCAGTCTGTAGAAACTCCATAGTAAAAAGTTTTGTGATGTTTTGTATGAAAATGATTCCTCATTGGTACAGAATAGAAATCAACTCTTGTAAAAGTTGAATCCTTTTTTTTTAGTATGGAAGTGCTGCCTCTTAAACGTAGTGATTTTATATCCTCTTTGGTCACTAGCGCCTGCACTTGCTAACGACAGTATAAGGTAGTCTAAAAGCGCTTATAACGAGTAATTTCTTGTTAAAATCCGTCTATTTGAATAATGGTACGATGAAAAATTAGAGTTCTTTTGATCCTTTTATTATGATTTTCTGAAGACGGAGTACTGATATCATTACAGGGGGCCTATGATGCGCACCGTAGACTTCGTTTTGTCTACACATTCTGTCTTTCGTTGCGAACTTCACAACGGAAAATGACAGGCATTATTCATAGTGAAGTATGCAACACGTGTAGACAAATCGAAGTCTACAGTGCGCATCATAGCCCTGCAGAACACAGAAAAAAGGGTTAAAACGATTTTTTTCCTATAGAGTCCTCAAAGAGAGGAAGAACACCAACCTTGTTCTTAACTGTCAATTATGTAAAGATCTACTAGCTAGACGTACATCTGAATCATCATTCTCATCTAAGCTTTAGGTAGATCCAAGAATCGCCTGGCTGCAACTACCCTACCAAATGATATCAGTGCCATAAGGAGATACGGTGCTACTGGCACTAAAAGTTCTCACTAGTTCAAGCATTGAACTGTACCATTGAACTACTGGGAATTAAGGGGTCCAACTCGGTGCTAGTGAACCTGGAGGGCATTCTATGGGTTTGTATTTATGGTAATTTCATCCCTTTGAGACTTATGAGTATGTACTCGCTATGTCATCGGCTCTTCTTTGACTTGAACTAAAAGCTAGATAAAATCCGTCACAAAGCAACATAAGTTTTTAGGTCACTACCAACACAGATCTCCCACTCGGTGGTACATTTAAGTGTTACTTTAAAGCTTAGGACGAGTCTAAACAATAGCATTACAAGTGCAGGCCGCGTTAATATGGCGTCGTTACAGCGCTGTTGTAAATAACGAACTCGGAGCTCTGGAGCGGCCTAGGCGCCGAATACAGAACAGAGATGGCGTGGAGATGAAGATGGCCTTAAACTTTAGAATATGAGATAGATCTGCCTCTGGTCTATGCCATAACATAAGT
This sequence comes from Scrobipalpa atriplicella, assembly GCA_029255725.1. NCBI lineage: Eukaryota > Metazoa > Arthropoda > Insecta > Lepidoptera > Gelechiidae > Scrobipalpa > Scrobipalpa atriplicella. The sequence goes on along the minus strand of JARACY010004334.1, from coordinate 6 downwards.
GACTTC